>JAXLNO010006153.1:55744-260261 GCA_038087875.1 Malacoraja senta | reverse complement strand
TAGACTGATTGGCACATATCTGTCACTATGTAACAGTGAAATACCGTAACAAGATCCATAAGCCTATCACCATGCAACACATGCCCAACAGTGCTGTATAACATATATAGTGTACTGTATATCTGGCTGTAGTCTGACTGCTCTTTCATAGCTTATGGGAGGAAGGGAGGAAGCTTAAATTGAATGTGTGGGTCAGATTTTTTTACATAGAGTGTAGCAGGTGCCTGGAACACGCTGCCAGGGTGGTGGTGGAAGCGGATACGATAGTGGTGCTTGTTAGATAGGCACATGAATATGTAAGTGGGACCCGTTGGGTCCCAGTCACACGGGAGGCCTGGTTCCCCAACGCAACCCATTCCCCAACGCAATATTCCACCACTCACCCATTCCTCCAAAACAAACCATGCCCCCAACGCAATATTCCACCACTCACTCATAGCCCCTAACTGCGCAGGCGCGGTTCATTTCCCCTCATCCCCGATGGCGTGGGGGGGAGGGGGGGGTGGGCAGGGGGGGGTTGTGGGGAAGAGGTGTGTGTGGGCAGGGGGGAGTGAGCTCATAGAAAAGACAGGGAAGAGCCATGGTGGAGAGGGGGGTATCCCATTCTCCGCCGGGATAAGAGTCTCCGCTTTCCGTTTGGCGACATCTCCGACGCTGGGCTGGGTCTCCCACTCCGGCTGGGCTGGGTCTCCCACGCTGGGCTGGGTCTCCCATGGTGGGCTAGGCTGGGTCAGGTCCCCAACACTGGGCTGGGTCTCCGATGCTGGGTTGCATGGGGCTGGGTCTCCGATGCTGGGCTGCATGGGGCTGGGCTGCATGGGGCTGGGCTGCTTGGGGCTGGGCTGCTTGAGGCTGGGTCTCCGATGCTGGGCTGCATGGGGCTGGGCTGCTTCGGTTCCCTCCAAAAATTGGAAACCACCACCGGCCATCCTCAGCTTCAGTAAAGACGCGATGGTGCAGGAAGGGGCGGACCGTCCTGGTCAGTGACAGGGGAAGAGACTTATCCACGCAGCGCTGAACGGCAGGAGAAGAGATCGATCTGCGCATGCGCGATTTTAAAGATTTTTTAAACCTCGCTAACTTTTACGACATTCAACTGATCGGAACAAAACTTGGTGGACTCGCAGCAGAGGAGAATGGCGAGTGAACTGGCGAAAAATCATAGTGCTATCTCAAACTGTTTTTGCGCAAATAGAAAGACCGCTCAAACTGGAAGATAACAAGATCAGAGTTTTAGTTATGTATAGGTTAGAGGAATTTAGATCATGTGCGGTAGAAGGGATCAGACACTTTTGGTCAATGGGCCTGTTTGCATGCTGTACATGAAGTATGTTCTATGTTACATTGAAGTATGGTACTGGTGGGCATAGCTCTGATACCATAAGACTTTAACTTCGTGTTGCATTTATTTTGTGTTTTTGTGTTTTTTATGACTGTTGGCAGATCAATTTCCATCCTGGGATAAATAAAGTTGTATCGTATTGTATGAAACACTGAGGTATAGTACTGATGGACATGGGACACTAATTGTAGCACTAGGGTGCACACTAGTAGGCAAAGGTCTGTCCCTGGCACCGGAACACATTTATGGTATTGGGGAAATTAGTTTGTCGTAGTGGTACTGGTAGGCTCAGTTGTTACCATGCAGTGCTAAAATACAGTACTGGTGGGAACAGGTCAACCACCATGTAACACTTGGGTACAGTACTGGGCGACAGGTCTATCACTTTGAATCATGGGTGCAGGAACAAATCTGTCATTGTGTAACTAAGACAGTGTTGGTACAGATTTGTCAACATGTTACATTGGGGTGTAATGCTGGTACATACAAGCCTATCGCTTTGCAACACTTTGAATTGTTCCCGCTAGTCACCATGTAACATAAGGGTATTGTACTGGTAGGCACAGATTTATTACTGAGCAATAATTTAGTGCAGTACAAGTGTGCAAGGTCTCACACCATGTAATATTGGTTTATAGTGCTAGTGGGTAATGGTTTGTTTCTATAGTCTGGATACCATACTGATGGGCCTAGGTATGTTGCCATGTAAGACATGTGACTTGAGGATCGGGCCTGTAGGCGTTGTGCCCGAATAATGTGTTAGTGGACTCAGGTCTGTCATATTTGTAACACTTTGATACAGTACTAATTGAGAAAATGGAGCATGAAACTAAGCTTGTAGAGAATATTAAAAAACATTGAAGTAGCTTCTGTAGTATTATGTGAAAAGAAAAATATTAGTGAAGGCTCAGTGAGAAATTTATATCAGGCAATAACGTATTGGCAGACTAATTAAACAAATGCTCTGGTTTCACAAAGAACACAAACATCTGCCCTGAAATGTTGCGGAACATAGGTTCTAGTGAGACAGGGGAACTGAGGGGAACCAGTATTAGCAGGAAAACAAAGTAACATACCTTGTTAGTCTGCATCCCAGAACTTAAGGAAATAGTGAATTCCCACATTCTTTGAACTCTGGACAGTTCTTATGGATTAGGGTAGATAACGTAACCTCACTAGTTAGGAAAGGAGGTAAAGAGATAACAGGGAATTGTAGACTGTTTAGCTTGATGTTGGTGGCAGGGAAGAATGTTTGGAGAAGAGAGATTTTGTCTGATCCTGTCAACATAAATGCACAAAAGGAACTCGAGCTTGATAAGTTTACTGGGATGTTATGACATGCACGATGGATGAGGAGGAAATGGTGGGTGTGGAGTATCTGGGTGACACAAAAGTACAGTCCTGATGGGCATAGGTCTTTTGCGGCTACCATGGGTACAAACCTGGTAGCCACAGGTCTGTCACTGGGTAACATTGAGGTATAGTAGGGATGGGCAGAGGTCTTTCACCATGTCACACCAAGGTACAGTCCTGGGCGAGGATGGTCACTGCGTAACACTGGGATATAGTAAGGGTGGTCACAGCTCTGTTGCTGGGTAAAACACTATGGCACAGTATGGGTGGGTACAGGTCAGTCTCCATGTTACATTAAGGTATATTATTGTTGCACACATGTCTGTCACTTTCACAATGAAGTATAGTATTGATGAGGATAAGTCTAGCACTATATAACACGGTCTCAGTACTGATGGGCTCGAGTCTGTCACCACAGAACACTAGAACAGTAATAGTAGGAACAGGTCTCTCAGCATGTTACAATGAGATATTGTGTGGTTACAAATCTGTCATTAACGTGGACACAAGTATCACTACATTACAGGGCACAGCTATGACACGTGCTTCTTGCTGGTACAGACAAAACATTTGCTGAACAATTTATTGAGTTGGTGCAGACAAATTGGGCTTAAAGAGTTTTTGAACTGCCTTCCCCCCTGCTTTGGTCATCTTTCCAGGTCATGCTCTCATTGAAGACAAGATTGGGTGCATAAAGTTGAAGGACAACGGGTCCTTCTTGAAGACAGAGGGTTGTGATGGAAGTGTAATTTTCTGGCTCTAGGATGGATTCCATTGGTGTTTCACAGGGATCAGAACTGGTATTTCTGTTGATTGTGAAGTATATCAATGACTTGGATAAAAATGTAGTTAGTTTGTAAGTTTGCAGATGACGACAAAATCGGTGACGTCCCAGACTATCAATTTATATCAGTTATAAATGTGGGTGTAAAAATGGCAGATGGAATTTAATCCAGGCAAGTGTACGGTGTTGCACTTTGGGTCATTAAATGTCAGGGCAAGGATACACTTAATGATAGGTACATGAGCATTGATGTTCTTGGTTCCTAGCTCCTCAAAAGTCCCAACACAAATAGATAGTGACAAAGAAGGCCTATCATACACTTGTCTTCATTCATCGGGGCATTCCGTGTAAGAGTCAGAAAATCATGAAGCACTTTATAAAAACTTTAGTTAGGCCAATTTGGAGTGTTGTGTTCAGTTCTGGCCACCCCATTATAGGAAGGATGTGGAGACTTTGGAGAGGGAGCAAGCGAGATTTAGCAGGATGTTTTGTGGATTATTAGCTGTAAAGAAAGGTTGGCCAACCTGGAGAAACAAGGAATTGCAGGTGCAGGTTTAAAAAAAAAGACAAAAAGTTTTTAAGTAACTCAGTGAGTGAGGCAGCATCTTCTGGTCCAGACCCGAAAAATCATCCATCCATGTTCTCCAGAGATGCTGCCTGACCCGGTGAGTTACTCCACCACTTTGTGTTTTACTTTGACAAACTTGAATTGCTTTCTGTGGAGCATCGGAAGCTGAGGGGAGACCTGATAGAAGTTTATAAAATTATGAAGGGCATAGATAGGGTGGAGAGTCAGAAGCTTTTTCCCAGGGTGTAAATGTCAAAGAACTAGAGGGCATAGGTTTAAGGTGAGATGGGTAAAATGTTTACACAGAGGGTTGTGCATGCCTGGAACACACTGCTAGGGGTGTTGGTGAATGGAGGTATGATAGTGGTGTTTAAGAGACTTTTAGATAGGCACTGTGCACAGAAGGGGTTAGCTTAAGTTTGCACCATGCAAGAGACAGACATTTAGGCCAAAGGGTCTGATCCTGTGCTGTGCTGTTCTTTGTTTATTGAGTGTGGACATCGAGAAAATATGGATAGTTTCCTGACTTGGAAAATGTTTTCCCTCAGGTGATGGAGCTGGTTTTTCTTTAAAAAGAAGCACTTGGGTTTTATGTACTTTTCTGAATAGCTTGGATACAATAAATTGTATTGCACTCGAGTGGCTCTTGGAACTGGTGTGGATTGGAAATCTGGCCTTCCCAGTTTAAAAAAAGGCTGTGCGCCACTGATTTAGACTAAGTGACAGTGGAAGAACAGCAACATAGTTCCAAGGCAGAATGGTGTGTGGGTTGTAGGTGATGGAATTTCCACGCTCCTGCTTCATGGGAGAGTTGTCTGGTTTGCGGGCTGCCGTTGATGAGTTGCTGCATTACTTCTTGTAGCTGGTAAACACTGTAGCCATGGTGAAGGAAATGAATATTTCGGATGGTGGATCTGGTGCCAGAGAAGTGGACTGGGTTGTTTTGGATAATATCAATTATCTTGAGTGCTGTTAGAGCTGTACTCATCCAGATGAACAGTGAGTATTCTTTGCCACTTCTGTCTTGTAAATGGTGGAAAGCTAGGAGATGAGCCAATTGTTGCAGAATGTTCAGCCTCTGACCTGCTCTTGTAACCACTATATTTATCTGATTGGCCCAGTTAATACCGTGCTTAATGATGGCCCACAGAATGTTGTGTGTAAGAAGGAACTGCAGATGCTGGTTAAAACCGAAGATATGCACAAAAAGCTGGAGTAACTCAGCTTTTTGTGTCTATCCCCCAGAATGTTAATATTGCTAGACTAGATTTTATGGTATTGCTGTCCATTGTCATTTAGAGGTGACCAGTTTCCTTTATTGAAATTGCCCATTTGCCTGAAAGAACATAAAGAACAAGAAATATGAATAGGAGTAGGACTTTTATCCTTTTTGAGCAATTCTCAAAAAACATAATTCCATCAAAATCAAAATATTATCATGAGAGTATTGTTGACTTCGGTGCAGTATAGAAATTTATTTTCCCTTAGAAATAAGCGTTAGAAGGGTTCACACGTTGAAATGGTAGGAACAAGAACAAGACATGGAATAGCCATAGAACAGTTTGCTTTTCTGGCTGCCCAGGTATAGAGTGGCTGTGGGTTAGCATTAAAAAAAGACAACTGTTTGAAATGCCAGTATAGTCCAGACAATGTGTCTATTGACAGTGTTTTCCCCAAGGTGAGTCTGACTGAAGTAGGTTAATCAAAGATCCATCATGACAGATAAGCTTCAAGTACTATTTTCCCGAACCAAAACTATCCATTAGCAAGGCCATAAAGCTATTTGGCAAATGGAACGCTCTCATAATATCTCTAATAATGAGCATCCTAACCCAGTTATTTTTCATCTGTTTGACACTTTGAGATCTCCTATTCCATGTTTCTGTACATAGATACAAATAAAGTAAATACTGTTTAGATTTTACATAAACATATATTTAATGAAAGTAATTCAAGATGGCATTGAATATGTTATAAACCTCCACATTTAAAAAAACATTTTCTGTTCTGCTGCTCATGTTACCTCACCTCTGGAATGGTTTTGCATTCATATTTGATCAAGTCTGCACCAATGTAGTCCTGGCTGAACTCAAACTGACCCTTATAAGCATGTTATTGTCGAATAAGTGTCACTGACTGGTCCTTTAAACAAGACCTGCCATCAATCAACATGAAATGTTGGGTGGTGGTTGGCTGCTTTGGACGGGCGCTTCCTCCCCCCTGCCCCTCTTGTGGGAAAAGAAATACTAGTAATGGAGGAGTCTGGGGCGTGGCTTGTCGGCATGCATCTGCAAGTATGACTGACTGTAACAGACTTGACTTGTCCTGTGGGATAGCTCCCACAAGTTTGGCACGTCTTCTGGTGTTAGCAAGGAAATCTCTGCAGGATTGACGAGGCTGGCAATATGTTTTGTGTGCCTGAAACTAATAGCTAGACTGTGCTGCCTGGTCTTATTATACATGTTTACTGTGGTTTTGGCCATCTCAGTAAGTTAGGTTGTTTCCCAGGGCAGCGTTGTTGTTTCAGAGTCAGGGTGGTAACAGATTTCTTTGCTTCATGGTTATTTTGTTAAAATGCTGACTTCATTATGACTTTTGCCAATATCTGTTAGTTATTCTTGTTTTTCTTTAATTGGCTGAATGCAAGTGCCCTTTACTGCCATGTTAGAATTTTTAGATAATAAACTATGGGATTTGGAAATACACAAAACCGTGATGCTACCAAAAACCAACAAAAGCTTTTCACTGTACCTCGGTACACGTGACAATAAACTGAACTGAACTGAACCAAAGCCATTTGTAAAAATCACCTTTAAATTGATTGGGAACTGAGCATAATGGTGATGATAGTTTGTTTTATAAATCAGTTTAATCTGCCTTGTAGCATATAGATATACTTAGATTCAAGTAATCCATAATTTATAGTGATAGTGTTTTACCCCCACCTTACTGCCCTGACGTAGGTACATACTGCCAATCTTTCATTATGGCTTGGCCAAAATGGTGGATTTTATTTTGCTAAAACCTGCTTCCATTCTGGGAAGACTGTTATCAAAGGGCTACAAGAGTTTAAAGTGAATGTCTGCCACATCATCCATAAGCTTGTAACTATAATTTTATCTTTGCTTTGCACGTAGCTAACTTCCTCCTTGCTTTCCAATTTGGCAACGGAAAGCCAGTGATCCTGGAAATGCAAACAAACAACATTTACTCATTTAGCCAGCAGTGTTATATATTTTTTTAAATGTACTGGTTTTAAACTTTTTGAGTTCCTCTACACCATATGAAATTAATCATAATTCAGTTAAAATGTTCGATTTTTCCTCAAGGAAGCTGGCGCAATTCCTTGTTCTTTAAAACAAAGAAAAAATCAAAAAAAGGAAATAAAGCCTGGAAATTAATTTAGTTCAAATTGAGTGTTTAAATAGTTAAAGCAGTGATTAAAACAAATTGTCAAAGGATTGTGATCTTTAATTGCTATCCTTAAATAATTGTACGGGCACATTATAAATGAAAAATGGTGGGCCCTAATGTTACCTGAATGTTTGGAGTGAAGTTTGGACCTTGGAGTTCCAGCCTTTAAAAGCCTTCAGAGACGTACAGCATAAAATCAGACCCGTTTGTCCAATTGGGTTTATGCCAACTAGGGAGCACCCATTTTTATAAGATTTGTTTATGGAGGTATATAGAATATGGAGGTAATCCTACTTAATTACCCCCCATATTCTATTACTTATATAGGGAGTAGGGACAATTTACAGTGGAGAGTTAACTGAGCCATCTGCATCTTTGTCACATGGGAGGATACCTGAGCACTTGGAGGAAGTCCATGTGTAAACTCCACACAGACAGCACCAGAGATCAGAATTAAATGAAGGTGACTGGAGCTGTGAGGGAGCACCTCTACTAGTCAAGTCATTGCATTGCACTTGGAGGGAGACTTGGAGTAAGGCTCGCGCACAGGCCAAAAATATTCTCTTGCTCTTGTGCTTGCTGTCGCACTCACTTGCTCAATATCTCTTGTTTTACCATACTGACTGGTTTGGAGGAAAGTGTCCATGGGCGGCACGAGGGCGCAGCGATAGAGTTGTTGTCTTACAGCGCCAGAGACCTGGGTTCGATACTGACTATGGGTGCTGTCTGCATGGGGTTTGTACGTTCTACCCGTGACATGATTGAAGTTTCTCCAGGAAGCTCCAGTTTCCTCCCCCACACCAAAGATGTACAGTTTTGTCAGCTAATTGGCTCGGTATGAATGTAAGATGTCCTTAGTGTGTGTAGGATAGTGTTAGTGTGCAGGGACCGCAGGTCAGCAGGGACTTGGTGGATTGAAAGGCCTGTTTCCGCGCTATATCTCGAAATGGAACTAACTTCTAAACTCTCGAAGGACAGTGGAGCAGCCAAGTCCATTGCCTCTGGTGCAGCCTAGCAGGTTTGTAATCTCCATGCAATGCAGTTATCTATCGCCTCATCTACTGTGCTTCCTCCCTCATTGAAATGAACAATATCTAGATCCGAACTGTGTGCTGGGCATTTTTTGGCTGTTAGTTTATTAAAGAAATTGATCTTGACAATGCATTGGAAGATTTTTTAAAGAATCTCAACTGATTGCAATCTGCAGACTGATTAATGGTTGGAGCCATTTGTTGTGAATTGTTTGACCTTTTCTGAAGAGTGATATTAAAAACAGTAGGTGTGATCTACCCAGGCTGAATTGAATCTTGACTGGTATTCTAAGAAAGCTATCACAGGGAGAATGATCAGTGTTTAGAGATTAGAGATTCCTTTATTTGTCATTCAGACCTTTCGGTCTGAACGAAATTTCGTTGCCTGCAGTCATACATATAATAATAAATGACAAAACACACAATAAACACAAATTAACATCCACCACAGTGAGTTCACCAGGCACCTCCTCACTGTGATGGAGGGAAAAGTCTTAAAGTCTCTGTCTCTTCCCGCTTTCTTCTCCCTCTGCGCTGAGGCGATCCAGGCTTCTGATGCTGTGGCCCCGCCGGGCGACGGTAAGCCAGTCCAGCGGCCGAATCCGTGCTCTGTCCGCGACGGGCCGGCTCAAACTCCGCGGCCCGGGGTGGTCGAAGCTGCCGAAGCTGCCGCCCTCCAGTCCAGCGGACGCAGCTGTAGTTGCGGGAGCCCCAGAAAAACAGGTCACCAACCTGTGATCTGCGCGCTCCCGACGATGTCGTCCACCGGGCCCGCGGCCGAGCCTCCGGTTTCACGTTATTGAGCCAAATAACAGAGTTGGTATATTTTTGCAGTGCTTGTGTCTCGGACTGTATGCTGGCTGTTTTTCAGCCTTCAGCCAGAGAATACCCACTGGGTAAACTAACGAGTGCTCCCACAATTTAACAAATACCTTTCATTGCTTATGGCAGACACAAAATGCTGGAGAGACTCAGCGGGTGAGGCAGCATCTATGGAGAGAAGGAATTGGCGACGTTTTGGCTCGAGACCCTTCTTCACACTGATGTCAGGGGAGGGGGTAGGACAAAGAAAGAATGTAAGAGGAGACAGTGGGACCAGTGGGAGAACTGGGAACCGGGGTGGGGGGGGGGGGGGATGAAGAGAGAGAGAGAGAGAGAGCAAGGGCTACCCAAAGTTAGAGAAGTCAATGTTCATACCGCTGGGGTGTAAACTACCCAAGCAAAATATGAAGTGCTGTTCCTCCAATTTGCGCTGGGCCTCACTTCATTTGCTTATGTCGGAGTGCTCTGCTGGGGGAGAATGGAAGAATGCAGTTGACTGTTTTGAGATGAGGCCAAAACCGCCACTTATTAACTGAAGAATGTGTATTGCAATGGCAGATGTTGGTGAATGGACTGAAACCTTTTGCACTTCGTACATCTAAACAATTGGTGGTCTACTTGACAAGTCCTGACAAGATAACCAGGTAGAGTTTTCCGCTTGTAACCATCCTGAGGTTGGAAAGGTAAATGTGACCGTAACCATGACTTTGAAAAGTCTAAGCATGGGTGCAAGGATAGAGCTTGGACTGCAACGGACATGACCCTCCGTGCTGGCGTCTTGGTGAACACTTCTTCACAGAGTGATTGGGTAAGGAACATTAATTCACACAGATGCTGTGAGTGTACCGCTGTGGGTTTCCCACTGAGCTCTTTAGTGCCTCTGCCATCAGGCCATGGCCTCAGCAATGGGTGCCTCAATAATAACCATACCACTTCCTGCACTGGGACTCCGGACGTGACTGTGTCCGTGTTCCTCTTCCAAGTTTTCTACCAACACCCATGGAAGCACCATGCATCCACCTAAGTACCATGTCCTGAAACAGCAGTGCAGGTCAAAAGAAACATCAGTGATGATTGAAAACATATTTGGCCATGAGCAGGCAGCCTCCAGAGTGTTGTGAAGAAGAGTGTAGGAGTTGCAAGTGGGAGTGTGAGTGACCCTTTAAATAACTTAGCTGCAGAACAAAGAGCAGTATAACCACCGAGGTGGTTTGTGTATGAATAGTGATAGAGGAACTATGGAAATGCATGTCTGAATTTCACCTTGCATTCCTGAAAAAAGGCATTAGCATCGTTAGGTTCATGTCATCCCTGCAAATGTAAATTACTTCTGGAAGTGCGATGTGGAAATTCCAGCATGAAGTAAAATGTGTCACAAATGTTCATTATGGCATTTCACTCCTGGTGAAATTGACTTATGATTATGTCAAGATGAAAGAAAGCAGGGTCGCATTATCACATTTGTAGCCAATGTACATTGAATTGAGCAGCAAAATATGTTCTGGGTGTTGAAAATAGCACTTAATCATTGCATGTTTTTTTTAACATGAATATGGTGTATTCTGAAGGAAAAATGTATGACTGAAATAACTGCTAAAGTTCTGAGGTATAAAAATATTTTTCTTAATAACATCCAGTAAAGGCTGAGATCACAACACCCAGCATGTAGGCTGATAACAGCATGAATGTATACCACTAATATAACTCAATTGTTTTTTACAATTAGTCTCCAGCTGTACATCAGAACCCAATACTGATGCTGTGGATAGATTTAAACAGTGATATGTTAATAACCAAAAACATTATGGATCTACTGATAATACAACTCATGCAAACAAAATTAAACATTATAGTAAATTCTTGACTGCTTTCCAGATCTTGCTTTGAAATCAAAGTCAGCTTTTCTTAAAAATGGCAAGCTATTGATAACTGCCTCATTGTTAGGATATTTTAGCAGCAGCTTTTCCTTGTCGGTTCTCACCTGCCTTTCTTCATGTCCTTTCTCCAGTCATGAATAGTGGATAGTCTGAACTGCTTTCTAATACTGTTTAGTTTTGTTTAGAGATACAGTGCAGAAACAGGCCCTTTGGTCTACCAAGTCCACACCGACCAGTGATCCTCCCTCGCACATTAACACTATCCTACACACATTGGGGACAATTTACACTTACACCAAGCCAATTAACCTACAAACCTGTGCGTCTTTGGAGTGTGGGAGGAAAACGAAGATCTCAGAGAAAACGCACGTGGTCACGGGGAGAACGCACAAACTCCGTACAGACTGCACCCGTAGTCAGGATCGAACCCGGGTCTCCAGCACTGCAAGTGCTGTAAGGCAACAACTACCGCTGCGCCACTGTGCCACTCCATGAAGAAATAAGAATGCAGCCAATGCCTGACATACGTGTCTGAAGAAGGGTCTCGACTCGAAACGTTACCTATTCCTTTTCTCAAGAGATGCTGTCTGACCCGCTGAGTTACTCCAGCTTTTTGTGTCTATGTACGTGTTACCAAGACAGATCTCTATGATTACTTACTGTCATAGTATATCAAATTGAGTTATTTACTGTATTGTGAAACATATTTTCCATAAGCATTTCCGAAACCAAGATGCATTATCAGAAAGCTGTTGCACAGATCACGTTAGTACTGTCTGCAAAGGGCCCTGTTGACTTACACAGGAGAAAACATAACATATTTCAAAGTTTTTTTAGACCCACAATGTTTGTAGTGATTGTAAGGACAGAGGGATAGCTGAGAGGAAGCTACACTTATTTTTATAGGATGGTGTTCTTTGGGCACATTAAATTGGACACATTATTCTTAATGTCCCCATCACCATCATCTCACTCAGAATGGGAAGATACAAATATCTTGGAAAATTTGAAAGACAAGAGTTCATATTTGCCGAAGACTAGAATGTTAGGCCCTGTTTCAAATATAAGTGATTGGAGTTTTGACAGCATTTTAATGACACGTCTCTGGGTTAATTTGGTAATAGAGTGGGGAGAGGTTGTTGGTAGTCGGGAGCATGTCCCTGTGGAGAGTGGGGAAGGCCAAAGGCATTCTTGAGGAGTGTGAAATAAATACTCCTGGCCCTTTTTAATAGAGGATTATCTACCAGAAGGAATGAGTAGCCTTTGCCTTGGTTCAGCAAGGAATCTTGCAATGTCAGGTATCGCCTCATTTTTTGTTGAATTTAAGTAGTGGCATTGATCATATCAAAACGTAGCAACTTTGGATAGCTTACTATTTCCATGCTGCATTTACTTCAAGCAACTCATCAGTGTCCTAAATTGTACCTTTTTAAACTGGACCACTCAGGTGGGATGACAATTCTAACCCCTTCTGCTGGTCTTCTCCCAGCTATCGATGGGTTGGAGAGTTGGGGGGTTAATATGGAGAGCATTGTATTAACATTGAAGATATAAGTGGAAAGGGAATGTTTAGATACTGGAGCATTACCACTAACTATTTAATCTATCCACATACAGAATTCAGAAAAAAAGTTGGACAAATACTAAAAGACGTCGAAAAACAGATGAGAAAGGGGCGATGCCAGCACTGGGTAAGGTGAGATAAGCCAGCTGGAAGACCCCACCACTGTTATCCTATGATTGATGGTCAGCACAGTCTCGGTGGGCCAAAGGGCCTGTTTCCTTGCTGTACTTTTCATGGTTCCACTTGGCATGAGACAATGGGATGGTCCAAAGTCTTCTAATATGTCATTAAACTAATGTGTTATGTCCTCCTAGACTAAGAGAAAAGCCTGCATGTATCAGTTATCAGCTGAGAGCAGAGACAAATTTCTGAATAGTCCAGTTATTGAAATCAATTTAAATTGTCACAACTATGTGTGAAAATACATTTTGCAAATAAAACTGTCTCGGTGGAAAATAATGAATCGTTTCACCTTTTTAGAGCTCTGTGTGCAAGTGAAACCTCAGTTGGATTTGTAGCAAATGAATTCTGGACTCCTGCTTCAAGATAAAAACATATTGATCTTTTAGTTCTGGTATCCATTCAGATAAAATCAAAGCAGGAAAAACAATCTTGTATCAATAGAGTGCCCTAAAAATCAGAAAGCATTGCACAGCAAGGAAAGTGTAGTTTCTGGTGTTAGGTGGGAAACGCACAGTCAATTTGCACACAGCATGTTCCCAATGTGTATTAACAGACAATAATGTTATTGATAAATATTACCAGGACAATCAGGTTAAATTCCTAAGCCTTCTTCAGAATAGTGCTACAGTGCCATCATATATTCACCTGAGAGAGCAGGCAAGCCCTGCGTTTACTGCCTCAACTGATGGTGCTACCAATAGGGGTAAACCTTGTCGTGAGGTATTCTGCGCATTCACGTCTCTGGAATGGAAAGGTGCTACCAATTGAGCTGAGTTGAAGCTGACTTACTGAGTCCAGCCAATCTGAGTTCACCAGAAAAAAATTAACTCTACAAAGTGGAAAATACGTTTATGTTCTGGTACAAAGGTCTCAGTTGAGCTTTGAGCAGCACAATTTATTTTGAAATTCTTCAAATATATAATTCACTGATGTATAATAGATGTAATGGAATCTCTGGTCTCAAGTGGAAACCTGAGTGTGTGGGCATGATGCTGGAAGGAATTTTTAAACTTCCAGTTTTGAGCTGTTTTACTGCCTTGCAGTTGGTTAACAAATTTTGTGTGTGTTTTCAAATCTACGAGATCAATTCATTGGCAAGTGGAATATTTATGTTATTAAAGTCCCAAGCCTTCTACTGAAGCAACTCAAAAGACACACTTCATGATGAAGCTATAACTGTGCTTTAATTTATTTACAAATTTAGAAAGACCATTTATCCTGTGAAGAAAAGTTATCTTTCCCACAAATTTTGATTGGAAGTGATAAATACAATCTATCAGCATCTTTCACAGTTTCAATTTGGAAATATTGTGGAAGCAGTAAAATCAATAAGCATTGTTTCGTATCTTTAACAATTTAATGTTTTCTTACTGGTAAAATCCTATGGGCAGCCAATTCTGGTGGAAAAGACAAGTTTTTGTAGGAAGACACATGGAACTGCAGATGCTGGAATCTTGAGTAAAACACAAAGTGCTAGAGTAACTCAGGGAGTCAGGCAGCATCTCTGGAGGGAATGGTCACTCAATGTTTCAATTAGGGTCCTGATCCATTCAGGTCAGGACATCATCTTCAGAAATGCTGCCTGATCTACTGAATGCTTTGTGTTTTACTCACTGGTCTTTGCTATGGTTCAGTCATGGTGAACAGGGCACTAAAGGGCCTGCACCACTTAGGCGATTTTTTCGGTGACAGACGTAAAATAGGCTGTCGCCACATGGTCACGGGGTGACACCTGTATTGTCATGAGTTGTCTCCTCAAGTCTCGTAACTTTTTTCTTGTCGCTGCTGGATTTTGAAATGTTCAAACCCTTTCGGTGACAGTGGGCTTGACGTTGCCTGTCTTCTCCTGTCGTAGGTGCTATCATAGGTTGTCGTAAGTTGTCACCAGGATGACGCCAGGTGACGTTGGTTGTCGCCAGGTGATGACCTCGGTCAATTCCATTGGCAACAACCTACGTCATCCTATGTCAACTGGCGACAGTACCGGCATCAAGAGAAGTCTTCAGTTGTCTTTATTTGTTGCCGACAGGGTCGTAGCTTGTCATAGCTTGTTGCGGGTGGAGTATGTTGACTTCGGTTGTCGTAGGTTGTCACCTGTGTGGTTGAAGGTTGTCGTAGGTCGTCGTAGGTGGACATCCCAAGTCGCAAGGAATTGTGTCGCCTGTTGACGTAGCTTGTCATAGCTTGACGTCGACTAGGTGGTAGCTTGTCTTAGACATTGTCGTAGGGTGGGTCCATTTCGGCGTCCCGCTACGACTATGACTGTCGCCGGCAGTCGCCTAAAAAACCGCCTAAGTGGGACAGACCCTCAAGGGTGCTCTGTGACTCATATTGATGGTGAGACAACCAATTTTATGTGAGGTGCTGATTGAATAGAATTTTTGTAGTGAGATCCTTGGGAACGGGACTAATGAGATGAGAATGCCCAGGAGCTCCAGAAGCTAAGTAACTGTGAACACAAACCATTCTCTATCTGGAAATGCCATTACACCTCAAGAAAAAATAAAGGATCTACATGTGTTTAAAGGCTGAGAACCAACAATACAACTAATGACCTAAAAAAACAGGCAGAAACGAGCCGAAAGTCACAACATGTGAGGATTCTTTAAAGTTGTTGAAACCATCGCAAGGACCAATGTCACTGAGGGCCAATAACAGAGAAGCAGTCAATATTTGCAAGAAGCAAGTCAAGGAGATATGCTTTGGACACAAGTGTCATTGACTACATCACTCAACACATCATCTGTCACATTCTCAGCACTACCCTGGACAAGCAAGAAGTTGCAAATGGTATCAAATGAATGAACCTGAAACAAATGGAATCCTGCTGAAGTCCTAAAACATGAAGGTGAAACACTGGCAGGAATTTATATCTACTGTGGGAAGAGGACACTATGCCAAGGGATCTCAGGAATACTGCACTAATAGCCATCTTTCAGAAAGATGTCTTATTGAGCTCTCTGACTGCCACCAGAAACGCCATCATAATGATCCAGATCGACTGCCAGCTCCCAATGGCTTAAGAGCTTGTCCCAGAGTCACAATGCAGATTCCATCCATCAAACGATTCGGTGGCCATGATCTCCACCAATCTTCAACACCAGGAGAAGATGAGGGTCAGCACCGACCATTGAAGATAGCAGCCTTCAACCTCGCCAAAGTCTTGGATTTCAACAAACACATAGGATCACGGGGAATCCTTCTCCAATGTGACTCCCCTCGGAAATTCATCGCCATTCCATGTCTGCTAAGGTATGACCTTCAAGCTATCGTCCTAACCAATCCAACAGACAATATTCATTGCCCCCTCCAGAGTTCAGGCACCATCCTTGGCGGATTTAGAAAAAGCATTTGATGACGTAGGTTCCTTCACCGCTGCATCATCACAGCATGCTGTTCAATCTTTCTTGCTGAAATAATGTCCTCTAACAATCTTCTCATTGAAGAGTAGTTATTATATAGGATGGTCAATACTTTGTGGTGCACTAATGTGACAGTCTCGGCACAATTCTGCTCCCCTGACCTAGAATACCTGCCATCCCGTTTATCTACCAAGGATATTCCATCTATACAATCTTGTTGGCAGTCTACATACCATTTCAAGCCAACACTGAGGTGAGACTGGAGAAATAATGCTCGATTGTTAACCCTGATGTCCTCTCCATCATCACCGGCAACTTCAGGGCAGTCCTCTCCAAATAACATCGGCATTGCTCCTGCTCCACACAGAATGTTAACTGCTACGCCACCATCAAGTAGGTCTATCTTACCATCCCTCGCCCTCATTTTGGCCAGTTTGATCATCTGTTGGTGCTGCTCCTGCTAGCCTATGGAGGATGACTGAAACACGAGTCACCTCATGAAGACAGTAATAGAGCAACAGTCTGTGGAGGCTGAGATTCTAATTCAGGACTCTTTGAATCGGTGGACTGGACCATGTTCAAGATCACATCATCTCGCCTAATTGAATAAACCTCAGTCGTCCGCGTTTTCATCTGCACGAGGCTACCAGCGATGCCAAAAGATAATTCCAAAACAATTTAATGAAGTGGTTGCCAGGTTAAAGGGGCTGGGTCTGATATCATCACGGGCTACAAGCTGAAGCTGGGAGCAATCTCAAGCAACAAAGCATCTCTACCAGATTATCTCAACGCCATCTCTTGTAAATTTGCCTGTGATACCAGTGTGGCTGTATCTACAACAATGATAAGAGAAAGTACAGGAAAGTACAGGAAAGTACATGGTGTCGGGTCATTAACCTGGCCCTTAATGTCAGCAAGATGGAAGAGTTGGTTGTTGATTTGTGGAAGTGGGGTGGGGAAGGGGTGTGCTCACAGCCTTGTACACATCGATGAGGTTGCTGTAGAGATGATGAACAGTTCCAAGGCATCCATATCACCAGGAACCTAACCTAATCCCTTCACACTGTTGCGAAAGCACACCAGGGTATTTACTTTCTTATGCATCTGGCTACGTCCAAGAGAATTCTCTCCGATAGATGGGCGAGATCCTTAGCACTAAGTCCCTGATCACATGCCTCATCTTAGAGCTCAAAAACAAGCATTCTTCTCCAAACTGTATCACAGCAAGAAATTACCAGCAGGACAAAAAAAATGTTTAAAGGATCTTTTGAAAGTCTCCTTTGCAAAATGTCACATGGTCTGTGACTGTTCAAAATAAGGAAATGACACCTGGGAACTTTATCAAAGATGGCGGAGAAGCCAGGCGATTCTCTGTGTTCTGGTGCCTGGTGGATCTGCAGTCATTCATTCCAATCACTCCATTCTACAGAAAACCACTCCACTCCAACAGAAAATCTTTCATCGTATTTTACTGGACTTTATCTTGCACTAAATGTTATTCTCTAATGCTGCTACTGTACACTGTGGATGGCTTGATTGTAATCGTGTAGTCTCTCCGCTGACTGGATAGCTTGCAACACAAAAGCTTTTCACTGTACCTTGTTACACATGACAATAAGCTAAACTAAACTAAGCACCTTGAGTCTCTTCAAGAGCAAGCAGAGACCTAAAGCAAATAATGGAATAAATGTCCCCCAATCACTGTGCCCCCAAAGTTTGTTCAGCCACCTTGTGGCACAGAAATCGAGTGAAAGCAAGTCAGACTTCATCCCGTTTCCTAATATGAAAAGTTCAGCTAGTGTGAGTTTTGATACATACTGCCTTAACCAGTGAATCATTTGGCATCAGCTTAGTAAGTTTGAATATGATAGTGGTTGTAAAGTCTATCAGTGGGACTCATCCATTGTCTGAATAAAATATTCTTCTGAGGCCATTTTCAATGTGGCGTTACAGAACAGCAATATCAATTGTATAAAGCTCTATATTATCCTCTCTTTTAACAATGAGAGAGCGTTTGAACTAATCCTCATCCCTAATCGGGGATCAAAACAACTGAACATTTTTATTGTTGGAAAAAATCTGATGCCTGAAGATACCATGAGCCTTTAAAACAAAATCATATCTCTGTTGCAAATGTCACTTTATGGTACTAGTCCAATTTATAGATGTAGTGCTCATTTATGTGGAGAAAAAACAGATACAATGCACTATTTTCACCCATGAATAAATGAGCATTTCTATGAAAACCATGATTGAAATCCATCACAAATTTATTTATCTTAATATTTTTACTCAATTCTCGTTAACTACTGGCCTTCATTTTTTTTCTCCCATGAGAGCATTAACAACCCCAGTCAAGCAACAGATACAGTAGATCAGGCACGGAAATCGCTATCAAAACATGCGGGGGACACAATTTCTTGGCGGCCGCGCGCGCGCATGCGCACACACGCGAGGTTTCGGCCGTGGGCCCTGTGGACGGTAACATCGGGAGCTGACCTGGTTGGTGACCGACTCCGAACTCCAGCAACAGCAGCTTCGTCCGCCCCGAATCGTGGGGCTTGAATCGGCCCGTTCACTGGGTCTTTCATCGGCCGACGGGGCTTCAACATCGGGAGCCTCGATCGCCTCGATACAGCAGTTTGATTTTAAGCCTCGCATGGCGCTGAAAGGCCCCGAGAACGGGCCGATTCAGCCCTTAGAAAGCGTTTGATTTGATTTGATTTGATTTGATTTATTTCTTGTCATTTGAACCTCAAAGAGGCTCAAACGAAACTCTTATTCCACAGCCATACAAACAAAACAATTCCTACAAGACACACAAACAATTCAATTTACAGAAAAACATCCATCACAGTGAATCTCCTCCTCACTGTGATGGAAGGCAAAGTCTTTTCTCTCCCCTGCCCCATTTTTCTCCCGATGTTGAAGCCCCAGGCGGGCAATGTTAAGTCCCACGGCCGTTGAGGCCGCGCCGGGCGGTATACAGCCTCGCTCCGGGCCCAAAAGTCACAAAGTTGGAGCCCCCGGCGGGCGCTGGATTTACGGCCCCGCTCCGGTCGTTCCAACCCCGCGACTCGAGCTGGAGAAGTTGCGTTGCGGGAGCTCCGGAAAGCGGTCTCTCACCCGGACCCGCAAACTCCCGATATCATAGTCCACAGATCTGCAGCTGGAGCTCCGGAGTCGGGCCGCAGCAACGAGCCACCACCGCTCGTTTGATAAAGTCCAGATTACAAAACATGGAGGGGATTGTCCCCCACCTCTCAAAGCATGGGGGGGACACCCCCCCTGGATTTCCGCCCATGCCCCCCTATTTCGACCCAAAATATCACCCATTCCTTTTCTCCATAGGTGCTGAGTTACTCCAGCATTCTGTGTCTACCTAGGTTTGTGTTTGTGTTACTCCACATATTGATTCCTTGACTCAATCGTGGCATTAAGGTCGAGATCCAGAAGGCAGATGACCACCGCACAGAGAGAAAGTGGAGTTTTAAGAGGATGCCAGTCTAAGTTATATTTAATAAGAGACATGATCTCTGGACTCAAATCAATCGTCAAATCATCTTGCCTAGTAAAAGGTGCACAGCACAAAAAATGGAAAAGGAGACAGTAAGTATTTAGTCTTGGATTTATTGAGCAGATAAACTTACATGTCTCTCTTTTTCTCCTCCATGGTATTGGACAGTTATGAAGAGCCCTGCTGTAGTACCCAGCTAGATCTTACTCTCTTTTGAAGAAGTGTCCTAGAATGGCAACCACCGTCTACTGCCCTCAGTGTAATGGACCCAGAGAAGTGACTATGTTACCATGGTGACTCTGTTAATGCAAGGTCTGGGAAACGAGGACTTGGATTATGGTATACATCACATTTTCAACAGAGAACTGGTAAGCTATTAATTAAGCTAAGCAGGTGGAATTTTAAAAACATTTAAGTTTAAAATATAAACAGTTTGAAAGATAACTTCCACATGTACCTTTGTGTTATACTGCTTCAGAGTCTTAAGTGCATCTTCCATAAACTTTCAGAAATTGTACCTTTGACCCTGCGGTGCTGCCATTAATATGTAAATTTAATTTCCGCTAGTTTTGCCTGGGTAATTTATTTTGATTTCATTGTGATGAATGCAGCCTTTTATTTGATCCCAAATGATATTTAGAGACCTACATAATTCGCAAGCCCAGTACAGCAGTCACACATTAATTGCAGCTGTTAGCCTGGTAATTGGAGCAGCTGCTGAAATAATATACAATAGTTGAGGAAAGTTAGTTAATATTAATTTCCGCACATAGGTACTTTACAGTACATGGTGAACACAACCAAATATTTAAGCAATGATTCATAAAGGCTTTCTGGTGGGGGGTATCCTCTTTCAAATTAACCAATGAAATAAACTCTAACCTTTGCAATTAAAAGTAAGTTATCAAACCAATGTATAAGACAATAGTTTAGTGTTAGGTGCTTAAGAGGTTATTGTCCTTTACTCCCCATTTCTGCCAGGTATTTGGCATCACTCTCCTGGGAGGAGGTATCCTGGATTGTAATATTCCTTTTTTTTTCCATGAGATTTATTTGTGAAGATGAATGAATGTTTTTGACAGACTTGTCCGTGCCTAACTCAGACAGGTGCAGCATTTATGAGCATGAATATAGCAGCGTGGAAAATCAATTTGATGGTCATTTCAAGAGCAGATTTTCCTTTTCAGTGCCTGGGCATAAGAGCTTGACAAGGCAGAAGTATTTATCACAGGTTTGGGCACAAGTTGTTATGAGTTTTCCATTCATTAAACCGCCAGCTGCTCATATCCAAGTTTCCAGTAAGCATTTCTTGTCTGCAAACCTCTCATACCTTGATGTTGAAGAGTAAAGTTTTTTCCCTGGTTTTTGAAATGGAACTTAGACTTGATTGGTAGAACAAACTGAATGAGTTGGAATTATTGAAGGGACACACATCAATGTTTTAATAACATGAGCAGATCAAAACCTAAACTCACTTTATTAACATTTCTTTGTTTGGAATGCAAACTGAAGCATTAATCCTTCAATTAGAGTGGCAAAGAACTGCAGCATGAATGCTATTAGCTTTGTTTTTTGTATTGGAATTTCTATACTTTGAAATCTTACCATCCGAACAAGATTGCCCAAGAAATCACTCCAGTTTTCACGAGTTCTCTGTTGAATGTATTGCTCCAGATTTTGACAGGAAGGCAGCATTGCAGGTCATCCTGACACTGTTTATGAAAGTTGAATGAAGACTGGGGCTACGAGGTTCACTGAACAGCATTGTTGTGTTTATGTGGGCAATGCTATGAATTGGGTTCTTGCAGATGCCAGCATGTATCCCAGCAAATATGATCTTTGCAGCTAGCTATAGAAGGAGAATACCACGGTACATGTAACAATCTTTCAAGTACACAGGAGTGTTGCAATGATGAGGTGCTATGGTCGGGGAGGTCACAAATGTTCAGTCTTTGACAGACTGGTTACGAATATTGCCTTTGGGGGGGGCATGATTTTTCTACAAACCGTGTAGGGCCACAGCCAGAGGCTTCTAGCAGAAATAGGGTAGATAGGAATATATCTGAAAGGACATGAGCGCAATTTATAAATGCCTGTGCATTAAAGCAGGGATATGCCTTGGCCTGAAGTAAAAGTATATGAACTTGCTTCTCGTCGACTATGGATGTCAGTGACTTCCCTAACCGCAGCAGTGACCAGGAAATGATACATAGCAGGAATCAACATTGGTATTCAGGAATCAACCTGAGGGTAGGTTGTGACCCCTACCTTCATGGTAAAGCATTAAATACACATATGGGGATGTAATTGAGGTACTAAGAGGTCAAAGATCCAAGGATGGCAAAGAATTGAATAATGTGGATTTACAGGAAATAGAGGAATGTGCTGAGTAACTAAGAGCTACTCTTTTACAGCCGAGGGATGAAAATGTTACCATACATGAAGTTTTACACTACTCAAGTAAAGTGTAATTAGGGGAGTTTTGCAGTTGGTGGGGATAAAAAGTGTTTGAGAGAATCCCTCTGCCACCCAAACCCCAGAAGGAAAGACATGAGAGACATGCAAAATTCCTCTTCTCTGGGATTCTGAAGATAATTTCAAGCCAGTTTGTAATCCATTTGCTGTATAAAATCACCCCACAACGGTTTTGTGGACCATAGTATTTCTAGAAGTTTATTAGGATCTAGCATCCTGGCTTCTTTTCATAGTTGAAAATGTGACAGCACCCCATTTTGTATTAATTTAACAATCACATGATCGGTTTCAAGTACTAGTTTTCTTGTGGAGGCCCTTTCCACAAGGTGCATACACTGAAATTATATTATTTGTTAAAATTAGTTCAGATTAGCATTTAGCTCTTAGTTGGATAATAGCAGGACGTTATAATTTACGTGTTTCTTTATTTTCCCCAATTGAGAATTTTTTTCCAAATGGATCCCTATTGGATTCAACTTTGTGAGAAATTTGCCTTTGTTACATATTTCTTCTGGGTTGCTGTAGTAAAGGGCCTGTCCCACTTTCTCGAGTTACTCACGAATTCTCCCGAGTTTTCCCCTTGATTCAAACTCGGAGAATGTCCGCAACGAGTCCGTAGGAGGTACTAGGGGCTATTTTTTTACTCGTGGACATTTTTCATCAGGCCGAAAAAACGTCCTGACTCACCTGATGCCCCGAGTACCTACGGCTGGCATAACGAGCCGCTATGATATATCTACGGACTCCTATGGCCTCCTACGGACTCGTTACGGACATTCTCCGAGTTTGAATCAAGGGGAAAACTCGGGAGAATTCGTGAGTAACTCGGGAAAGTGGGACAGGCCCTTAAAGTGAAGCCAGCCTTTATTGCTTCAACACTGAAGAGTTTGATGCCTGTAACAGAGAACTGGTGGTGCCGTCCCTTTGTAGCATCAGTGGATTACGTTTAAACAGTGGTTTAATTCTTTTCTGAGATAGTGTTAAAATATCATTCTCGTTCTTGCTATATCTTGTTGAGGGTAAATACATGAAATTAGCACTTAATCTTTTGTTTGAGTGGCTTCCTAAAAGGTTGAAAGTCTCTTCTGGAATGGAGAGAGACAGTTGTGTAAAATGGCAGAGGTTATTACAGACCCATCTGTTCACAGTTGTGGCCAAACCATGAAATTATTCTGAAGGAAAGCTTCTCAAATACAAGAATAGAGTATGCAATTCTTTAAAATAATCAACATTTGCAAGTTTACACTCGTATCAGGTCATTTTGTTAAATTAGAGAGCAGCCAATAAAAGTTCAGATTTGGTCACCGGCTTGTGTTCATTTGGTTGTTCCCAACAATAGTGACAGTGAGAACACCGGAGTTAAGACATTGCCACTGGGATTGTTGAGGGGGAAAAAAAAATCACTTGCAGTTCCTGCTCCAGATCACCACTCAAAATGGCCTGCGGACAGTGAACCCATGTGGCGGCCAAGTGAAGACTGAACAGTGCGCCTACGTGGCATGCCAAGGCCAGTATCCCGATGACAACCATGAGGAATGGATGAAGGCAGGCTGATATGTAGCTCACAACATAGCCATGCAGAAGATGATCAGAAAAAACACATCCAGAAAACGGGAAGGGAAATGTAATCCATGTCTGGCCATAATTCACTGTCTTTTGGAATATTTGTTATGTAATTCTTCTGGCCAGGCTACTTACAGTTTTGGGAAGGTAGTCAGAGGAACTTCCACAGTACTAATGACTACTACAGGTGTTGCATGGTGCAGATTGCCTTTTAAAATGGTAGAATACAATTCATTTCTTGGTTCATGTTGTCGCAGGATAGAGAAGTCCATCTTCTGACCAAAATCGTGAACAGACGGCTAACTTCAGTATCTTCAAGATCCTGTGTCCATAAACAAAGGCAATTGATTCTCAGTTTAAAAAAAAAATGAAGTTCATCCTAGATTATGAACAATGGAGAACACTTATGTAGGAGAAGGAAGTCCAAGCAGGAAAGCTGTGAATGGTGATCAGATGTAGATACAGAGTTGTAGTTTGCGGCTTTGCTAATTTAATCTCTGGAGTACAGAAGTGTCGGTTTTAATTCCCAAGTCATATCAAGCAAGGAGTTTGCAAAAGTCTATGAATTCCAGCTGTTGATTTAAACTCGAAACCTCGGAGCTGGAAGCAGTTTTACCACTCTTCGATTCAATAAGAACATGAACTTATGAAGTCAATTTGTCTCTGATAATCTTATTTTAAACTAGATGGCTTCAGGTTGGGTTTTCATTTATCTCCAGTGATATAATTTCATCAGAAAAGGTTCATCTTTGAAATTGAAGTGAACCGTGCCCATGCATAAAAAAGTTAGCAGGAAAATTGCAATATTTTAACATCAATTGACATTTCCGACAATTATTAAAGGGGGAAAAAAATGCAAATTCTTCACAATCGTTTAGAATTCAAGTTAAAGGCCTGTATTTACTAGTAGATTTTTCACACAGGCCAAGTGGTAAAAGTCGTAATCATTTAAGTTCCTACATGTGTGTTATTCAAAATTAGTCAGTTAGTGGTGTCATAATATGTCACATGACACAATTCTTTTGTTGTGATTGGGTAACTCGCGTTGTAAAATGTCTCGCTGCATCAGCACCTTTGCCAATTGCATTTCTTTTCCCTTGGGATATGATTGGCTAACTTCATGACCTCTTTATTTTTATTTTTGATGCATGCATTTTTTTTGTTAGTCAGCAACCTATAATGGCGTTTTTATATTAGCCCACTCTTGACCTCAGAGATTTTCTGTTCTAATTTTGAGTTAACTGCTACTTTTAATAATTTCAGCGCAGTCCAAAGAAGATGAGTAAAGGGCCCACTCTCCTCTCGTGTGGAATTATGGGTAAGTGTTGAAATGATTTACCAGTACCTATTTGTCTCAAATATTATCTTCCCTCATTTATTATTAAAGTGGGACCAGCTTCAAAGAATAAAATTATGAAGGAGGATAATTTCATTGTCTTAATACAGCACAGAATATATTTTCTCTGGAGATTGTGCTGTTTCCCATGTTTGTTAGTCATGGAAGATTTTCTGG
This sequence comes from Malacoraja senta, assembly GCA_038087875.1. NCBI lineage: Eukaryota > Metazoa > Chordata > Chondrichthyes > Rajiformes > Rajidae > Malacoraja > Malacoraja senta. The sequence goes on along the minus strand of JAXLNO010006153.1, from coordinate 234,893 downwards.
GCACTAGGAATTCTAGTTCTGAATTGAATAAATTAAACCCTTTAAACCATTTAAATCAGAGAATATACAACATGCAATAATATTACGGATACTTTGAGGAGCACATTGTTTGTGTGGAATACATAGTTTTGGCGACGCCTAAGACAATGGGAAAAGAGGCCTTTTAAACTATAGAATAACTTCACGGATCTTGCACCCCCAACAGTGAACTGTGTTTGAAGGGAATGTGGATCATTATCAGAGCTACACTGTTACAGCAGCTACACTGACATGCTTCCTTCAGATGAAATGCCCTACAGGGAGCACAGGATGTGGCAATTTACTTTTATATGAGTCTGGGTTCCAGTCTCTGTCAACCCCTCCTCCCCCATTCTAATCCCAATTGCATTATGTCTTGATTAATGCACGGCCTTACAATTTTGAAAATAAAACGCTACTTGAATCTGATACTTGTAAATGCAGTGAGTGCACGTGCTTGTACTGAGCTCTCCATAAAACCAGAGGCCAATGCTATTAAATACTGTTTTTGTGGTCCAGGTATAAAATTGGAAAGGGAGGACATTACATTGAATCCAGTTTCAAGAGGTATATTGAGTCAGCAATCTGTTGAAAGGGACAAAGGGTGTAGCCATTGAAACCGTTAATTGAATGGGTAGAGGAATTTCCATCCTAAATAGTTCAAGAGCCATGGGATTGCTTCAGGCATGAACTGAACTGATTCTCTTGATAGTGTGTGTGTGTGAATGCAGCATTGCCTTGGCCAGTGGACTGTAAATATGTAAAATACTGATCATGCCCAGACATATCTGCCTAATATAGGCACTGCTTGGGATAAAGCAAAAAACCTTTGAGCTTATTGAAGTTTAATGAGTTTAAACTGCTGAAGCATTTTTTAATTCCATTTAATATATCATGCGTGTTGTTTCCAATGAGTTAGTGTTACACTGCAGAGAAACATGCCCTTTGGCCCAACCTGTCCTTGCCGACCAAGGTGCCTTTCATGAGCCCATTTGCTTGCATTTAGCCAATATTGATCTAAAGGGCCTGTCCCACTTGCAGATTTTTTCGGCGACTGCCGGCGTCATATCAGGATCGCCAATAGATTTTGAGCATTTCAAAATCCAGTGGCGACAAAAAAAATGTTGCGACACTTGAGGAAACACCGCGCGTCAATACGTCGTCATGCCGTGGCACGCCGCAACTTTTTCGGTGACCTGCTACGTCAGTCAATGATGCCGGCAGTCACCAAAAAAATCGGCAAGTGGGACAGGCCCTTATGTCTTTCCTATTTGTGTTCCTATCTAAATGCTACTTAACTGTTCCAATTGTATCTCACTCTGCTACTTCTTCCGGCAGCTCATTCCATTTACCCAAAAACTTGCCTCTTGTGGCCCATTAAATCTTTCCCCTCTTACCTTAAACCTATGTCCCCTAGTTTTAGACTCCCCTATCCTGGGAAAAAGACCGTGACCATCCCCCTTAACTAAACTCCTCATGATTTTATAAATCTTTATTGTCACCCTTAACCATCGCTCGAGGAAAACCAGACATTGCATATCCAGTCTCGCCATATAACTCAAGCCAGCTAATCCCAGCAACATCTCTGGGAACATTTTCTTCACCCTCTCTAACTTAATCGCATCCTTCCTTACAGTATGGTGCCCAGAACTGCGCATGGTGTTTCACGTACGGTCTCTCCAACATCTTGTACAGCTCTGACATGATATCCCAACTCTTGTACTCAATGCTCTGTCCAATGAAGGCAAGTAGGCCAAATGCTGCCTTCACCACCTTGTCCAGCTGCATTGCCAACTTCAGGAAACGATGTACTTGTAACCCTATATCTCTCTGTTCTATAACATTCCATGGTGTCCTGTCATTTACTATACAATTCATAGAAACATAGAAAATAGGTGCAGGATAGGCCATTTGGCCCTTCGAGCCAGCACCGCTGATCATCCAAAATCAGTACCCTGTTCCTGCTTTTTCCCCATATCCCTTGATTCCTTTAGCCCTAAGAGCTAAATCTAACTCTCTCTTGAAAACATCCAGAGAATTGGCCTCCACTGCCTTCTGTGGCAGAGAATTCCACGGATTCACAACTCTCTGGGTGAAAACGTTTTTTCCTCATCTCAGTCCTAAATGGCCTACCCCTTATTCTTAAACTGTGACCCCAGGTTCTGAACTCCCCCAACATGGGGAACATTTTTCCTGCATCTTGCCTGTCCAATCCGTTAAGAATTTTACATGTTTCTATAAGATTCCCTCTCATCCTAAATTCCAGTGAATACAAGCCCAGTCGACCCATTCTTTCATCATAAGTCAGTCCCGCCATCCTGGGAATTAACCAGGTGAGCATACGCTGCACTCCCTCAATATCAAGAATGTCCTTCCTCTAATTAGACCATTTAACAATGAAGTTACTGCAAGTGACATTTTTGCTATGAGGAACAACGTTGATGGTAGAATATGTACTGGCACCACGTCCCATGTGGTCTTTGAGGCAGCGATAACTAGGAGAGATAACTTCGCCACCCTCTTGACTTCCGAATGATGCATGGCTTTGAGAAAAAGCCACTAAAAATTGAGGTATATACAAAAAATGTTGAGTATTGCAGACTTTTTCTCCATCTGTGCATTTTATACTATTATTTTACCAACTGCAATCACCGAAGGTGGCCAAGAGTTTCTCACACCTCTTTATTCACTAGGTTTCTTTTCATCAGTGTAAATATTAATCAGTTCACATTCCCTTCCATTTATAAATTACCCTGCTGCTCCTCATTAAAACATTCTTACAGGAAAATTGACAAGCTTCTGCCAACCTATACTTTTAAAGTGAGGAACCAGTGCGAGTTACTTGTAGAAGGCAATGGTAATAACTAACTTTCCATAGTGACAAGTGTATTGGAGTGGTATCAGAAATATAGTCTGCTTTTGGTTTTGATTTTACGGCTTGCTTAATTTTTAACTATCATGTCTCTATGTTTTTAACAAAGTTCATCCGGCCTGAAAATTAGAAATTAATTTTAAGGTTTGTGCCAAGACTTTTTTTCCCCCAAATCAAATGCCTTTTACACCTGCTGACAATACTCGGCTTCTGAAATGGGTTGTTTGCTTGCTCACAGCAAATGCCACCACATTGCCGAGAAGATAGAACACAGATTTCCCTGGAATGGCATGTTTTTTTAAAATCATTTCCACATGGGAATGTCTTGTGGAATTCCAACCTTTTATTTTTATTTTTTTGTATAAATAAGGGTGGGAACAGGTGGAGTCACTTTACCTTGTGTAAACAAGGTGGAAATCCAAAGCAAATTATTGAATCAAAGAGCCTGCCCGTTGACAGTAGTTACTGGGGCAACAATGGCAACAGTTTCAATGCAAAAGGATGAATGGCTAAACATTGAACATATTGTAAAATTGATAGATATGATTGAACATTTAAAGTGGGGCTGGAGGTGGTGGAATCCATTTTCATACTTGGAACCTCAGTAGATGATGTGAAGGAGGTTAATCGGTTTGCACCAGCTTGTGCTGCCTCACAAAAAAGAGTATGACTGACTCTCATTTTAGGTTCCCCTGCATCAGGGCTGATGCCTCTAAGCATTACTGCTTGGAAGGAGAACATGCTGATGATACCTTGTAGACCATGTACATTTGCCCATTCATCATCTGAGTGCTGTTTCTGCTGGAGATGCATGAGCTAATATATGCCAACTATTGGCCCTGCACTCCAATCTCATGTCATATAGTTTAGAGGTACAGCATGGAAAAAGGTCCTTCGGCCCACTGAGTTCACGCTGATCAGCGATCACCCATTTGCACTAGTTCTAGTTATCCCACTTTTGGATCCACTCCATGCACACGAGCGGCAATTTACAGAGGCCAATTATTGCATACCTTTGGTATGTGTGAGGAAACCAGAGCACCTGGAGGAAACCCACGCAGTCACAGGGAGAACAAGTGCAAACTGCACACGAGGCCATGATTGAACCCGGGTCTCTGGAGCCAAGAGGCAGCGGCAGCACCTGCTCCACTTTGCCACCCTTTCCCGCTCCCTCTTGCAACTTTGCATGCCATCTTCACACTTCCTAAACTGTGTTATCTCCAAAATCTTAAGACAAAGTTCTATATACAGAGAAGAAGGAAAGGAGATGGTTATTACAATCCTTCATATATCTTCTCATTTGGCCATTGTGCTAAGCAATGGAAGCTGCTGGCAATATCTTAGATATAAGAGAAAATGGGGGGAACTTATTAGCCTAACATCAAGCCAGACCATGCAAGGATGCCAGATATTTTCCTCATTGGACAATCAGATATAATTTTAAGATAGGGTTCCAGATTGTGAATAAACTTAAGTTCCACAGTCATGCTAAGAGTTGAACTTGCGTCTTGATATTTACTTTGGGCCTTTGGATCAGTACTGTACATGGTTAACTTCTACATTCTAACTATTTTCCCCTATGTACCAACGACTATATTAACCTTCGATTAACCCCACTGATCGTTTTGGCAAAATATAAAAACATTCTGTACTCTCGCCAACACTCTCTTTCATCATAATCAGGGGAAATTTTATTAAAGACATTTACATGGCATTATGTGCCATTTGAAAGTTTACATGCAAAACATTTACTGTGTTTCCATATCAATGCAATTTACATTTCCTTAAAGAACTATATTGTGGTTTATATAATTTGTGCTAGTTGCCTGATACGGGAAATAGTGATGGAACAATAGTAATCCAGAGGCTTGGACTAAACGTCCAGTGACATGAGCTCAACTATTAGCATGGCACCTGTGGGATTTACATCTGTTAATAATCACAAACCTGGTCTTAATATTATATCTGAATCTCTAATATTCTTAAAGGGAGGAGATCTGTCAACTTTACATGCTCTGCCTTCATGTGGGGCTGAAGGGTTTCCCCACTTTCTCTTTCAATTCAGATATTGCCAGCAGCTTCCATTCCTTTAGCGCAGTGTCCAAATGTGAGGATGAACGAAGGACTGTGAAGACCATCTTCTTTCCCACTTCTCTCTGTAATCTGTCAAGACCTGACATTTATTTTACTTAAGTTTCACTAACTTTCCCTGCATCATATTTTTTAAAGCAGTTTTCCTAATAATGCTGCTCTTTCCCTTTCAACCATTCTAATTCAATAGTTTTGTTTTAACCACATTCAGCGATTTCACGGATACTATTACTAAGATTAAGATTTAACACTCCAGAATTATTTAATTAATGGAATTTAAATTTCCCAACTACCATGGTAGTTCTTGAACCAGTGACCTCAAACTCTGCCTGCTAGTTTACTAACTTACCAACTGCTCCACTATACTCCCATTACCGGAGCATTCAAGAGCACCCTTGATCATTGACAAGCCCAGATGAAGGGGTAGACCTCTCGTAGGAGACACAATTCATTCTCTCTGAGCTCTAGTGAATCTGTTGTATGCAAGTTGCTGTAAAAGGCAGCGTGCCTTGCCTTTACCACTAGGAAGAATGGGGAATATGTGCCAGAACCTTAAAGAATTGTTTTCAGTCACAATGCAGAAACATAAAAGGCTGCCATGGAGACAAAGAAATATACTGGAAATACATCACTGGACCGAACCCCAACACTCTGCAATCCCTCATCCTCACAGATTGGATCTTTTGCTGAGAGTAGCTTTACCCCATGAGGCATGAGATCATTATCCAGGCAGAGTTCACAGCATGCCTCTGCTGTGCATGATTTTGTTAATTCCTGTCTCCTTGCCAACATGCTGCAGGGTTTGCTCCTTGTTTTACTAAGATTTGCAAACGAAGATCCTAGGTGTCACATTATAACTCTAACTTCTGTTAGTAAGACAGGAATGAGTGTCATGCATGTTGATGATGTTATCACCTGTGTGAATGTTGCCAGCAAAATAAAATCAACTTCATTAAGATGTGTGTTGTCAAGAATACCTACCTATCACCTGTCAAGATTCCTGCTGTTAGAGACTGCCTCTGGAAAAATTGTGCATCAAATTTCTTTGCTGATTTTCGCTTATTTTGTTAAGAATGTTTTGGATATTTCTGTCTGGAATTATGTACTAATTTTGTTCACATTTTACAATGAAAACTGAGGTAAAAAAATAAAAAAGTATACCTTAACTTTTCTCTTATCTAAATTTTTGAGACTCATTTTAAGTTCACCTGAAGTTCCAATGTTCCCTTTCATTTTTATTCTCATTCCACTCATGTTCTGGTGTCCGGAGAGATGAATAAACCTTACAGGCAACTTTCTCAATAAAATTGAATAAAGTTACCAGCAAAAGGGTTGTCATTTGCTTATATTTTGTTTGTAGTTTACTATCGTGCTATTGGATCTGCACATCTAAACACAGAACTCACAAATCACGGAGTATGTTGATATATGATTAACAACACTTCTGGAAAAATTCAGGAGATGGCAACTACTGTGGTTCCTATCCTGCTTCTCAAAGCCAACAAATATTTCATTTCTCCATAGTTTGTCAGTTGCACAATTGGCCAATTTTTCTCTATCAAATATCGCAACAGATGTTTTGTAGGACATGGAATGAAATAGTGGCATGGTAATTTTAGTCGTCAGTCTTTGCTTTGTTTTTATTCCTCTTTGTTCCTCCTCCTCCTGACTTCATCAGCAGTTCTGCAACTGTTTTAGCAACTTCTGAAAGGCCAAAACCTTCAAGGAAAAGCTGAATCATAGTGGTGAATAGGTTGGCTCAATCTCCAGCAGTGAAAAGAAATACTGTATTCCCTATGAATCTTTTTCTAGTTGCTTACCATGTGTTAACCGTGACTGTTTAGCGAATTCCAAAGTTTCATTAGCCTCCCTACCTCTATTTTGGGGCTAACTTTAAAGTTTCCAGTTTTCTCTCTCCCTTCTTACTTAAGTTTTGATACACTTTTGAGCTTACTCTTGATGTCTTCCAACCTGTGGAGATTATTGTAGAATCTATGGAATTTTGTAAGGTGACTGTACCAACTATTTCCATAATCACTCTCTTGTGAGCCCCAAAGATGATGGTCATCTAGCCCTGGGAATTTATCCATTAATTTATCTAGTATTCATTTTTTCCACTAATGTCAATTTCTTTGAGCCCCTTATTCACTCAAAACTATAGTTCTCCACCATCTTCTTCCATGTTATGTGAAAGACACTTATTTAATATTTCAGCTCATTCTTTACTCTGCAACATAATTTGTACCACATTAATTTTTGCTATTTTCTTTCCTTTTTTACGTCGGATTTTTGTAGTCTGTTTTATTTCTCACTAGATTACCTTCATTTTCATTTATCCCTTTTCTTAACGTCAACTTGGTCCTTCTTTGTCGAATTCTGAAATGTTCCCTATTCTCAGATTACCGCCCTTCTTGGGAACGTTATAAGCCTGTACAATGACGAGACTAGGCATTGACCCGGCAACTGTTTCACCAAATACATGTACTTAGTACGTCAAGGCCTACTGGATCTCACGGTTACTAACCATTTCACACCTATTTCTCACACCTATTTCACTCCTCCTCCTCCTCCTCCTCCACTTCCATCTACATTCCATCCTCTAGCTTCACAATTCGCAACTCTTCAATCCTTTTGTCTCGTAACTGTCTTTTCATCTCGAACCTTTGTCCAACCATCTGCCTATCAGAAATCTCCCTCATCCGTACTTACCTACTACCTGCCAGACTTTGTCCTGCTCCTCCTTTCTTCCTGTTTTCTTCCGACCCCCCCTGCCCCCCAACAGTCTGAAGAAGGGACTCGACCCAAAATGTCACCTATCCATGTTCTCCAGAGATGCTGCATTAGCTGCTGAATTACTCCAGTACTTTTTTTTTGTGCAAACCAGCATCTGCAGTTCCCTGTTTCTACTTTCCTTACCTTTTGATATCCAAAGGTTCTTAAAAGTTTGCCATTGCCTATTTACTATATGGAGCATGAAAATAAGCCATTCAGCTTGACTTGTCTATGCCGATCTGCTTATGTCCCACTTGCCCATTTTGGACACACATTCATCTAAAACCTTCCTATCCATGTACCTGTCCAAATTATTTTAAATGTTCTTATATCTGCCTCAATCATTTCCTCCCGTAGTTCGTTCCATATACATACCAACTTCTTAGTGAAAAAGCTGCCCCTTAGGTTCTTGTTAAATCATCCCCACTCACGTTAAACCTGTGCCTTCTAATTCTTGATTCTCCAACCGTGGGGAAAAAGGTTGTGTGCGTTCACTCTCTGTTAGTGTAGTTTCCAATTATGCACGACCAGATCATACAACCTGCTTTCGTAGTTTGCCTTGGTTAGATTTAATACCATAATTAACCTTTCCATTCGTACACAATGCTAGATGTGCAATAGACTGTTTCTGCTTTGATTTCTGATCCAGCAAACCATTACTTATGCACTTGATGAATTCATCCCTCACACTTCCACAGTCATTTGATTTGCCGGCTTACATGTACATTAAAGTCCCTGTGATTCTTTTATTCCCTTGGTTACTACACTCTAAGATTATCACTCCTGTTTTTAGTGTCTACATGCAACACCTGCCAAAGTTGTTTGACTTTTGCCATCTCTTATCTCCACCCAAGCTTATTTTAATTGATATTTTTGAGTCTGTTTTTTTTCTCTTTGCTCTCTTTATTCTGCTATGGTAATATTAGGCATACCTGACTCCTTTTCTATTTTGGACACAGCGAGGCAGCATCTTTGGAGAGAAAGAATGGGTGATGTTTCGGGTCGAGACCCTTCTTCAGCCTGATGTCAGGGGATTGGGCGGGATAGAGATAGAATGCAGTCGGAGACAGTAAGACTGGTTGGAGAACTGGGAAGGGGGAGAGGGTGGAGAGAGAGGGAAAGCAAAGGCTATTTGAACTTAGAGAAGTCAATGTTCATACCGCTGGGGTGTAAGCTACCCAAGCAAAGTATGAGGTGCTGTTCCTCCAATATGCGCTGGGCCTCACTCTGACAATGGAGGAGGCCCAGGCCAGAAAGGTCAGATTGGGAATGGGAGGGGGAGGCTGAGCAACTGGGAGATCAGGTAGGTTAAGGCAGACTGAGCGGAGGAGTTCAGCGAAACGATCGGCGGGCCTGCGCTTGGTCTCGCCGATGTACAGAAGTTGACACCTGGAACAGGGGATATAGTAGATGAGGTTGGAGGAGGTGTAAGTGAACCTCTGCCTCACCTGGAAAGACTGTCGGGGTCCTTGGATGGAGAGGAGGGGGGAGGTAAAGGACGGGTGTTGCATCTCCTGCGCTTGCAGGGGAAAGTACCTGGGGAGGGGGTAGTTTGGGTGGGAAGGGACGTTGACCAGGGAGTTGTGGAGGGAACGGTCTCTGCGGAAAGCAGAAAGGGGTGGAGAGGGGAAGATGTGGCTAGTAGTAGGATCCCGGTGGAGATGGCAAAAATGTTGGAGGATTATATGCTGTATGTGACGGCTGATGGGGTGGAAGGTGAGGACAAGGGGGACTCTGTCCTTGTTACGAATGGGGGTAGGTGGAACAAGAGAGAAGCTGCGGGATATCGAGGAGACCCTGGTGAGATCCTTTTCTATTTTGCCCATCTCCTCTAAAAAATACAAGTACCCTGGAATATTTAATTCCCAGCATTGATCATTTGTTTTTATTATGAATGCAGTATGCATTCAGATAAAGATCATTTAAATTTGTCTTTGTACCACATCTCCTTGATCTGACTCTAGCACGAGGTATACTCACTTGTTCATATGCAATGTTAGTTCTGAAGAAGGGTCTCGACCCGAAACGTCACTCATTCCTTCTCCCCAGAGATGCTGCCTGTCCTGCTGAGCTACTCCAGCATTTTGTGTCTACCTTTGATTTAAACCAGAATCTGCAGTTCTTTCCTACACATTTTGCCCTGGTACACTCCAGTTATCGGCACTACCTTGCTCAATGGCTTTGTCCTTTCTCTTTAACTTCATAAATTTCCCATACCAGACCATTCCCTACCTCCCCTCCCTAGGAATTTGTTTAAAATCATATTATTGTTATTAGTTCATATCATACACATAGTTATTCGATTAGCTGAGGCACTAGCTCTTGCCTGATTAAATTGAAACTCGATCCAATGGAACCATTTTCCCAGTATAAGTGCCAGTGTCCCGTGAAATGAAACACACTTCTCCCACTCCAATCTATTGAGTCTCACATTCAATTCTCTAATCTCATTTACCCGTTGCCAATTTATACGAGGCTCAATTGTGTGGCAATCCAAAGGTTATTACCTTTGTTGATTTGGACTCTTAACTGCTTATTCTCCTTCAGCAGAGCCTTTGTTGTACTCTCCCAGCACATTAGTTCCGCAAGGATCACAATAATTTGTCTTTCCCTTCCCGCTCCAAGTTCCTCTCCAGCTCTGAGGAGATACCCTTACTCCTGGCACCTCGCAGCTAGTAACACCTTTGAGATTCATACTCACATCTGCCTATTTCTCCATCTAACCTTAAGGTCCTCCCTTTCATTCCCCTATCTCGAATGGCTCCCAAACCAGAGTACTCTTGTCCACACAGGTTGCAAGAACTTTGTATGTATCGGACAAGTTGAAGCACTGACCATTGTTACTTTCTCATCCCAATACCTGCCTCACGTTGCCACACCATGTTATCCTTCTTGATTGACCAGTTCTCCGGTATTCAACCTAAAGGTTGTGACTGCCTCCTGGAATGAAGCTACCAGATAACTTTCCCCTTCTCTGATGCAATGCAGTGTTTGAATTTTGGACATCAACTCTGAGCCAATGTTTCTCTGGCTGCAGCCATGTGCTGCAGATATAATCATCTTAAATCCCAATAATTTCCATCAATCCCCTCGTATGACAATTGAAGTACATCACCTGCTCACCCCTGCCTGTCCTAAAATTGTCCCTTTATTTAATCTTGCACTTTTTTTCAGCAGAACATTGACTCCCCATCCCAATCCTTGCTTGCATTCCATGCTGAGGCATCAAGGTCACTCCTAACAGATTTTTCTCTGCCACAACTATCATGGATCAACAATGTATGTACTGACCCATCATGGACTAACTTCAACAATGGGAGGACCACAGGGTCTTGTGAATCAGTCTGAGTGGAACTGAAAGCCATATTATAGGTTTAGAGGTACATAAAAATGCTGGAGAAACTCAGCAGGTGCAGCAGCATCTATGGAGCGAAGGAAATAGGTAACGTTTCGGGCCGAAACCCTTCTTCAGACTGATAGGGGGTGGGGAGAAGAAAGGAAAAAAGGAAAAAGGCGGAGGAGGAGCCCGAGGGCTGGGGGAGGGGAGGAGACAACCAGATGGCTGATGAAGGGGAGGGGACAGCAAGGGCTAGCAGAATTGGGAGAATTCAATGTTCAAACCCCCAGGATGTAGACTGCCCAAGCGGAATATGAGGTGCATTTCCTCCAATTTACGGTGTTGCTCGCTGTGGCCATGGAGGAGACCCAGGACAGAGAGGTCAGATACGGAATGGGAGGGGGAGTTGAAGTGCTGAGCCACCGGGAGTTCAGGTTGGTTATTGCGGACCGACCGGAGGTGTTCGGCGAAACGATCGCCAAGCCTCCGCTTGGTCTCACCGATGTAGATCAGCTGGCATCTAGAGCAGCGAATGCAATAGATGAGGTTGGAGGAGATGCAGGTGAACCTCTGTTGCACCTGGAACGACTGCTTGGGTCCTTGAATGGAGTGGAGGGGGGAGGTGAAGGGACAAGTGTTGCATCTCTTGCGTTTGCAAGGGAAAGTACCAGGGGAGGGGGTGGTATGGGAGGGAAGGGAAGAATTGACAAGGGAGTTACGGAGGAAGCGGTCTTTGCGGAAGGCAGACATGGGGGGAGATGGGAAGATGTGGCGAGTGGTGGGGTCACGTTGGAGGTTTAGAGTATTGTTTGCGAGCTTTTGACACTACTTGTTAATGCTGAGCTTGGGGCATGAGGTGTGAGAGTGTTGGCCATGGTAAACACTACCAGTTGGCAGATTTTTCTTCTGGATCTACAGCTTTGCTGGGGCAGGTCTTCTGCCTACGCCATGACTACATCTCCATTTTAGGACTGAGGACAATGTTAATAATATAAATATGGCTGCCGTAACTCCTGCCTGCCAGCCTCCAGTTGTGGGCTGCGTGGATGTTGATAGCAGAGTGTTTGGACTGGTGCGCAGTGGTGGATAATGGCAGTGGGTATAGTGTGGTTAACATCCCAGGCAAGTTTGATTCATTGTCATCATGAACCAATGAAGCTGATCGCTTGTAATTAGTTGCCGTTTCCCACTTCTGACGCAATTGCAAATAAGATGTCTCTTGTGACACCTGCCTGGAGCTGCTGTTCATATTTGTTTCCCCCAGCAGCATTGAAGTTGTTTTCTTTATTTAAAACAAGAGGAGAGTCATTGTACTCAATGCTTGTGTAGTTTTGTGGGGGCGGGGAAGGACATTTTCATACACGTCCATCAGGAGTCACTCCCAAAAGATGTTGCATAGAAAGCAATTTGATTGTGTGTGTGCAATTAGAGGAGGCTCAAAACACACAGCTGCTGGCCCTGCCTTCAGACCGTATTCCCAGTTGAACATTTTCCACACCTTCAACATGAGGTGAGGGTTGTCAATATTATATTTTACTACCACCCCCCACCTTTCTTTGGAATTTGGGGTTTCCAAAGCTAAAGGAAATGTGGACTTTAAATGGGTTTATTTTGGCAAACTTTATACAGCCAAATCAGTGTGCTTTAAAAAAATTGATTTGACTCAAAATTCCAATGTAAGGGATGTCACAGTTGGGACTTAGTAATTTCTGCAGCTGAGATCAGTAGATCAATGTTTAATCTGTTTATTTGCTAATATCAGCCAAGTTATTTCCAGCCTGTCCTCGGTGATCGCTGCAGTATACGACTTTGCACATTAACCATTACCTTTGCAACTCAGCAGGCCTGCAAAACGAATTATAATTTTGGCAATTATAATATTCTTTTATTGCTTTTTCTATTTGGCTTTATTTTAAAAGAAAGCAGTGGACTTGCTTGGATAAGATAAATAATTTGAACCTGTAACTCAAGCTGTAACAGCTCCTTTGCAATGTGCTTACAATCTTAGAACTATCTGTTTTTACTCCATGTCTGCACAGCAAGCTATCAGCTTGCACGTATAATAATTATTGAAAGGTTGAACACAGTCCAAGGAGCAGATGAATAAAAGTTACAAAAATACAAAGCTCTCCTGCAGCTTTCTTCCCTCTACTACAATCCGTCCGATGAATAGTCCCGACGTGAAACGTCACCTATGCGTGTCCCCCAGAGATGCAGCCTGACCCACTGAGTTACTCCAACACTTTTTTTATTAAGCATTGGCAATTTCTTATGTTTACAAAGATACAGGCTCTGCACTCTTTGGGATGACAAAGGTCCACCCTTGCAGCTAGGGGACTCTCCATTACGTTTGTGGCACTACAAATGTTGGAGTCAGAACAGATTTGGCATCACAAAAGCAGGCATCCAGGAAGCACTGTGGACCATCAACAGAAGTACACATTGGCCTGGTACTTTCCCACACTCCACCATTTAGTGTCAAGACAATGTGTCAACCCTAGTTCACTGAAGAGTGCATGCTGGAAGCAACATCAGGTGTACCAAACGTTTATGTGGAACCTGCAATACAGAACCATGTGCAGAGTAAACAACAAAACCAGCATGCAATAAGTGATCTTACAACCAACGCATCAGATAGAGGCTCTGTTGACCTGCCACTTCTAGTCATGAATGGTGGTGAGCAATTGAACAGCAAACAGGAGGAGAAGGGTTCAAGATCACCCCCTTTATCAGTGGTAGGAGCGGCAGCATGTGAGTGCTAAAGAAAAGGCCAAAGCATTCACAATCATATTCAGTCGGGTGCTGAATGGAAGATCCATTCAAGTATCCTCCTGAGATTCCCACTATCACAACAGTCGGTGTTCAACCACTTGGATTCGCTCATCGTGATAACAAGAAATGACTGAGAGCCCTGAATACAGCAAAGGTTTTATGACCAGGCAATATCTTAGATCTAGTACTGAAGACATGCACTCCAGAACTTGCTGCACCTTCAGCCAAGCAGTTTCAATATAATTACAACACTGGCCATACAGTTTCCATCCAGTCAGTCTACTCTCAATCATCAGCAAGGTGATGGAAGCTATCATCAACACCAAAGTTCTAAAGCCCCAGTTACTCACCAATAACCTACTCACCGGTGACCAATTTGAGTTTGGACACTCAGCTCTGGACAATCTTGAAACAACGAGCTGGCTAATGATGATCCACAAGGCACATGCCTGGAGCATAATGGAATATTCTCCACTCACATTGTTTGAGTAACTCATCAACTCACAAAAGGCTCAATGTCGTGTTGGACAATGTAGCCCACTTAATGACACCCCATCAGCCATACCAAGCATTCATTTTTTTCCACCATTGGTACACAATGGCTGTATTGAGCTGGCTGATGATGATCCACAAGGCACATGCTTGGAACCTGTATTGGCTATATTGTGTGCCATCTTTGAGATGTGCTGCGGTTCCTTGCCATGGTCAACTCCCACAGTATTTTCCAAATCCGCAAAGAAAGAAAATGGCAGTAGATGTTTAGGAACGCAATCATGCATGTTTAAACCACACATCGTTCTGACTAGCGTAGATAGGGTATCTTGGTCAGCATGGGCAAGTTGGGCCAAAAGGCAAGTTTCCATGATAATATATGAGTGACTTAGAAATGTATCACTGTTCCTTCATAATCACTTGGTTGAAATCCTGGAACTCTCTGCCCGACTACACTGCGGGGGTATCTACGGAGGAAGAGTTGTAGTGTATCGAGGCGGCAATACCTTTTTTGAAGGTATTTTGGATTGGGCAATAAATCCTGACCTTGCTAGAGACATCCAGATGCTGAAAGTGAATATTTACAAAATAGACGAATAGATATCATCCATTTATTGCAGTGACAAATTATGAAATGAGTTGTGAGCATCTGTTAGGCTGGCCCACATCCTCTGTTTGTGAGTGCTCTTAGTGAATGCTTTGCCCATGTGCTTTTTAGTGAGTAGCTAAGACCCAGACAATCCCCAGTCTGTGTTCAGTTGACTGATATCCTGAGGAGCACCAGGGTTCCCACAATTTTCCTCAGAGCCAGAGTTGGGAGGAAATAAATGATCCAGACTTTCCTGTTCTGGTTTACTATCTACTGACCTTGACTCGAAATCTGCCTGTGTTACTGTTGGGTGAGTTGAGCGCTGTGCTTGGTTGTGTTGCACTTCCTGTTGCAAACAGTTTCCCACTTCAGAACACTTGAATGACAACGAAACCAAGGACCAGATGTCAGCCTAGTTTCAGAAGCGAAGGAAGGGGAACTCATTGACAATGGAGGGATATTCAGTTTACTTCCACAGTGGCACTTTCGTATTTGTGCAGCATGATTCTGCAAAATGGCGAGAGAAGTTATCAAGCCATGTTCTTTATCCTTATAGTGACACTGATGCAGTTAAGAGGGAGTTGCCCTATAGTCGGCTGCCTGTTATCATCCTTCATGTTGTGTATCTACTGAACTCTGAAGAAGGGTCTTCACCCGAAAGGTCACCCATTGCTTCTCTCCAAAGATGCTGCCTGTCCTGCTGAGTTACCCCAGCAGTTTGTGTCTACCTACTGAACTAATTTAATATATTTTATAAAACCCCTTCTGTAATTGTAAAATATATAATTGTTATAGTAGGGAATTCATTTTTTGAGAAGGAAAGCAAATGGGTTGCAATCCATCTTGGGTTACTGCCAATAAGTTTGAACCATGTAGTTGCTGTGTACTGTGTGCTGATTCTAAAGTTCAATTCCACAACTGCATACATGGTGCCGTTGATAGTGTGTTGCATACAGAATACCAATGCTGAACACAATGCAAATGGAGCAAAATCATCTTTATTTCATTGCAAAGCTATAATTTGCCACTGCAGAATAACTTGATGGATCCTGGTACTAATTCATTAAAATATACATCACTGCCTCCCACTATCCCTACTGACAACAATACAAAGCATTAAAACTCCAAGAAATAGGAAACAATGGGAATATTGGCATCAATATTCAATATCAATGGGAATATTGGCATCGTTCATTTAAATGTAAAGGTAAATCAGTCCTTTTAAGTTCAGAATGTCAAGTGTTCGCATATTGATTTCACGTTTTGTAGTTTGTTATCTGGATTTTTTTCGGACTGCGTGGTGTATGTTTGATTGATTGGCAGGTGTGTCTCCCCATTATGTCCCTGTGCATTATTCACATCCCTCCTTGTCACTTCAATAATTCCTCATGAAATATTCCCTGATTTACTTGGCAGGCAAATCATTTGCTTCACGATCGCTTCCATTTGCATTTGCAGCCCGTCTTTAAAATGCAAACTATTTTAATATCCCAGAATGAGTGGATCAGAATGATTCCAGGGCTTGGAATTCCTCTTGGCTTTCACGGAGTACTCTTTCTTCTAACTTAACCAGGACCCATCAGTTTGCCTCATCATGAATGAGTTACAAGCTTAAGACATGCTGTGGCATGAAAAGACCATGCACTGTGCTAGCTCGATCATCAACTTATTAATGGTTTTCAAATGACCGAGCTAGTGAAAAATGCTGTCACTGTTTCCCTGGTTAATACAGTATCAAGTTGATTTATTTGAGTGGAACTATATATGTTGTATTTAGTTTTTACCAAGAATCAACTTGTTTTGTTGCCATTCAAGGATCTGGATTGTGAAGATGTTCTGGGTCTCTAAAATAATTCTGTTCGTCTCCTAAATTGAATCATGTTCAGGGTTGAGAGAGAGTTTTCTGAGTTGATCATTTTAATCTGTTTGCAGGCTTTTTGAATTAGTATGATGGAGGGCAGTGAAAAGGTCTCTTGGATCTACATAAAAGTCTTTATTTAAATTAAACATTCATTATTTATAATGTTTTAAGGCTATAGCTGACTGTGTTAACAAAATAATGAATCACTGTGATATAAATATATTCTGGTGGGTTGAACATGCCTTTGGCTTAAAATAGTTTATGATGAATAGCCTACACACTGATGGAAGTAATCATTGTGTCACATCAATCATTTATGAAACTGTGTTAAACAATTTAATTCCTATTTGGATGAATAAGAAGCAGAGCCTTGCAGGTGATTACACTGATGCCAGCAGGGCTAACTTGTTATATTTCCATGATAACAAGAACAATAATCAGCTCATAAAAGCTCACGGTAATTATGGATAAGCGAGTCCTTTCAACCCATCTTTATACATCCATCTGGGAAAGTTCTGAATTGTCAATTGCAGCAACCAAACCTCTTCTTTGATATATTCCAGAGTTTATGTTCTGTATATTTTATCGGGAAATTTTGTTCATGTATTGATGATTCAACAGTTCCAAATTTAACCAAACCTGCTCAGGTAGAACAGGTTGGGCCAGGTCAGTCACAACATTTATCTTGCATGTAATTTTAGTTGTGCACTAAATTTGGCATTTGATTGGAACCACCCTCGTTCGCTTGATGGTTAGTGTCGGCAAGAGCCAGCGTTCGACAAAGTGCTGAATGATATTTATCCACGTGTACCATTTACTAAATTGAATATGTTGCAGCATGCATAGATTAGTCTTCCGCACCCCATAACCAAATTAAGACCCTTGAATCCAATAAAGCTTATTTGAAAACTGCAAATGAGAAAGACGGGCTGAATGATTTTCCTTATCTGTAATCATAAGATTTAATGGAGAGCATTTACTACTTTTGTTACCACAGGAATAGAATAGGTCAACACACTTCCCTACAATGGTACGCCTCTCATTTTTTCAATAGGAATTATTTAACCCAGAGTCATGAATGATTGATTTATGATGCTTTTTTCTGTATTATTACTGTATTGAATAGCTTTAAAATCACCTCACAACAGTTTTCTTTGAAGGATAAGAAACTCAAATTGCTCCAGTCTTTCAGCATAATGCAGATTTCTGCAGTACCGATCCTGTGGGCACAGTTCTCATTCTGATATTTGTCATTGAAATGGGAGAAGCACCTTCTATGTCCTCATGTGAGCCTAAGGCCATTTACAGCTACGTCAGTGCAGTCAGTGTTATGGGAGCATTTTTTTTAAAGCAACATTAGACGAGGATACCATTCGAATGGCCCATGTGCTCTTTAGTTTCCACCTGCAGGAATCAAAGAGGCCTTTGTTTAATGACACCAGCACCTCCAGCAAAGGAGAGTTCCTGTCATTTTATTGTGTTACCCTGTACAACCTGCCCAAATTCATAAATTGAGTTGAGGCACTTGGCAGTAAGGCGTCCCACTGACGAGCCATACATTGCTCAGGCATGTTGGGACTTTTTAGGTAAAACAGTAAAGTTCAAAATGGGCAGTGTATGGAAATTTGCAGAATATGTCATGGAACTTTTGCAGGATACTGACATCTCACATCACAATTAGCTCTTAAATATCAATGATTATTTTGCTTTAAGTAAATAAATGTCTAAAATCACACTGCCAAATCAATAAGAAAATCTTATTTTAAAGAACAATATATTTGTTGGCACAGTTTGGTTTGTAGTGGAACTGGTATCATTGAGATTTTGTGGTGAGGGGAAAACAATGAATATTGGGTTTTAAAAAAACTTTTTGAGAAATAGCCCTTGTACCCAATTTCAGCAAAATCAAGCTGAGCTTATTTGTTTTGGATAAAGATTGGGAGAAGCTCCCAACTAGTCCCATTCATCACTATATCACTGACGGTTCCAAGAATGAACTAAAATTGTGGGTGTCCCATGCTTGACCCATCAGTTGTGAGAGATATGTGGCTAACCGGATCCTTTTCGAGGTCATTCAATTAAACAGTACCATGGTGATGGGGCAGAGAGATGGAGAGGGGCTAGATGATCAAAGTCAAGGAGTGGAGTAGGAAGTGGCCAGACTATTGGATACAGTTTGTGGACAGATAGTGAAGAACAATTTGTAAAGTATCAGATTTTGTGTCTCTTTTGGTGTATCCGGAAGCACTTCACAACCAGTGAAAAACTTGAGATGCAGTCACTGTTACGGTTTGGAAATATGGTAGTCATTTTTGCGGAGCAAACTCAACAAACATCCGAGCGGTAATGAACAGAAACTCTGTTTTTAGTGATGTTTGTTGAGGGATAAATATCCGTCAGGACACGAGAGATAATTGGTCAAACGGTGATCACGCCCTTGTTCTTCTTTAATGTAGTGCCATAGGATCATGGCCATCTGGGATGCTCAGGTTAGCATTTTATATGAAAGCCGGCACCTTTGGCAATGCAGCCTCCTGAAGCACCAGCCTGGACTTTTGTGCTGAAGTGTCTGACTCAGAAGCAAGAATATTGGCTCCTATGCAAGACGGACAACGAGAGTGAAGGAAGTGAAGAGTGAGGATTAGATGCAGGGTGGGGGCGGGGAATGGTTGGGGGGAGCGAGCGGGTGATTGGACAATAAGAGGAAATTGAAGGGGAGGGAGCAAGGACAAAGGATCATATCAGGATTAGATCAGAGTGCGGGAGATAGGACAGGGGTCCACAGGATGTCAGATAGGATATCAAAGGGAATGGGCTGATGAGGAGACCTATGAACCTTCAAGTTCAGAAGAGGGGGCAAATGAAACCAAAGTGAACATGGACGTTTGAAAGTTCATATTCAGCATGGATGCAGTGCCTGTATCTACCATTGACTGGCACCTTGTAAGACTGAATTGCACTATTTATTAGTGGTGCCTGAATGTACATCAATAGTGCGATCTCAAGTAATTATGTGCACATTGATGTTATGTTCGTTATGTACATTATTGACTTTTAAAACACAGGCTGCTAGAACATCTGAAGAAGATCCCAGCCCGAAATGTCACCTATCCATTTTCTCCAGAGATTCTGCCTGACCCGCTGAGTTACTCCAACATTTTGTGTCTAACTTTCGTATAAACTAGCATCTGCAGTTCCTTTTTTTAATTACATTTTGACTGCTACATTGTTTAGACCTGTGTTTCTTTCCATCCTTCTAATCACCTGTGCTCACACAAGCCACATCCCCTATTTGGTTGGGAAATTTGATGGCCATAACTTTTATTTAGACAGTAGATTGAAATGATGATATACCAATCCATTTATAATGTTTCTTTCCTTAAGAACTAATCCATACAGTGGAATCTTGGGTACAGTCTAATGAAACCTTTTTGTTTTGTTTGTTTGGAATAAAAAGAGGGTGATCGGTGGAAAGACCTCAACAGGAAGTGTCAAATTGACCTTGAGCAAACTACCAGTAATCTGGATCCACCTTGGACTTGTTTGACTGGCTCAGATGAGTATCAGGAGAATGCAGTCTGGCCAAGTGATGCAAGTACAACGTCTGCTGTGACCAGTTTGATCAAAGACCTCAGCCTCAGTGACGGTAGCAGCAACCCATCGGCACCTCCCAGCAAGCGGCAGTGCAGGTCGCTCTCATTTTCAGATGAGCTCTCCAGCTGTCGATCACCCTGGAAACCTAGTGGGTCAAAGGTGTGGACTCCAGTAGATAAACGACGCTGCCACAGTGGGAGCAGCGTGCAACATTTTTCGAACGGGGTGTCTACAATGCAGAGGAGTTCCAGTTTTAGTCTGCCTTCAAGATCCAACGTCTTATCTTTTCCGTGGGAACCCTTGGCAACCAGCAACAGATCAGCGTGCCCTCGGGGCCAGGGCTTCTGGACCCCGCCCGTTTGTGGAAGGCTTGAAGATGACTTGCACCCCGATTCCAGTTTGGGCGTGGCATCCAGGGTCGATCTGCTGCGGCCCCTTTCTGCATCTCACGAGCAGATATCTGTGCTGGAGCACGGCAAGCCGTCCACTAATGCAGCAACTGCCCCAGTCTCAGACCACGCGCAGCAGGCCAGCCGCCTACTCCGCTGCAGGTCCCAGCCGTGTGTCCACAACGATCAGAAAGTTGGGATGAAGCGTCGGCGCCCGGAAGAACAAAGGCCGTCCCTTGACCTTGCCAAGATGACTCAGGTATGTGACTGACTGTAGGCTTAGGCTGACATTCATTTCCAAATCCTCCCCTGCCATCCCAAAATGGATGTGAAACAAACTGCAGTATTTTTTTATTATAACCTGCAACGATGTAGATGCCACAGATCTCCATTAACATAAGCACATTAGGAGTGACCTGTGTATTTAAATTTTGCAACATGTAAGACAGATGCAGAAATTACTCAACCTTTTGATAAGATTACGTTAAATTTCCCAGGGATTGTCATTCATCTGTGTGCACAATTACATTTTGACAGGACTGTAAAAGCTGATTGAAGAGAAACCGTGCAGGGATTAACATTCTTATTTGAGCGCCGGTGTAGGACTGGAATGGAATTGAAAGGAAAACTGTTCCAAAAGTATTAATAACTTGCAACATTTCAGCCCTTTCATTCTGAGCTGATTTTAAATTATATACAGCAACATTTTATTCAGCCATTAACAGATTTGTTTTAACCTCAAGCACTACAGATTGCCTGACTCCTTTGTTGTGGGAGTGCATGTGCCCTCCTAAAACAATGTCCTTCACTTTGCGTCCAGTCAGAATTGCAAACATTGTTTCCCTCTCTTCACCATCAATCCTTTCATGCTGCAGTTCTAATTCTTTAATTCAGCTTTGGGGCTTCTTTGCAGTTCAACTCGTCAGAAGTTCTATATCACTGGGTTGTTTGTAAATCCAGTTTCTAAAATCCAACCTAAAGCAATTGCAAACCAGGCAGGAGAAATTGTAAGCAACTATCTAAAATCAAAGATTGCAAAAACACTCCCATTTTTTTAAGCAGAGGATCAATTTATTGATGCTCCAGGCAACCCATAACCTGTTCTTGCGACGGTAAAAACTGTTATTCCACACTGCTTTCATCTATTAAAAAAAAAAGAATTCAGTATCATGTTCGATTATTTAGCAAAATGTTACTAATGCCATTTTCTACTTTTTTTCACATTTGTGGATCTATAACATGCTTCAACTGAGGGAGTGAACCCTTTTGGAAACCTATTGTCTTTGTTAAGCACCTAAGTAGATGATTTATTATCCTCTCTTTTGAACTTGTTGTTTCAACACACCAAACTCAGCACATGTGTACTGATGAGCAAATTATTTTCTTTAGCACCTGAGCTTTTGACCAATAAAAATAAACCGTGATTAATTCCATCTCTTAACTAACTCTCTCTTCTTAGTGCTCATTCCCTGCTTTCTCTTTTGCTCTGCTCTGTACTGCCCATGCCTCCTTCTTTCCTCTCACCTTTTCTCTCTCCTTTCACCTCTTCCTTCTTGCCCCCCCCCCCCCCCCGCCCCTCTTTCTGAGACTCGTTCTCCACCATAGATATTCCAAGTGTACAGGAGTTGCCTACTGACCATTCCTGATTGATCTTGAGAAGGTGATGAGCCACCTCTGAATATGATGGTGCCATCATGCTCTTGAAAGGTCAAGGATTTTGACCCATCGCCAGTAACGTAATGGTGATATATTTGCAAGTCAGGATAGAGTATAACTAACAGCGGAAACTGCACATGGTGACATTTCCTGGAGCCGACTGAACTCCTTGCCGCAAGATCTCGTGGGCTTGAGAGGCCTGAAGTAGTTGAGTTGGGTAACCGCAATGATTTTTGTTGGTGGTGTACATGCAATGCCCTGGTAGTAAAGGAAATTAATATGTCGGGTGGTGTCCAGGGTGTATCAAGCAGGCTGCTTTGTCCAGGATGGTGCAAGATTCATGAGTGTTATTGGATCTGTAGTCATCCAGGCAAGTGGAGGGTACTCCATCACTCTCATGAAATGTGCAATCCAAATGGAGCAAAGGACATGAATACTATTGGACATTGAGGTATTGTTACAGGATACCTTGACTCTGACGTGAAAATGACCACAGTGTTCATGTTGCCCATCCATTTATGTTGCTGGTCAGTGGTGCCTGACACCCCCAGGAAATAGATGGTGTAGAACTCGATGGTCATGTCAGTAGGCATATAGTTATGGTTATATAGGCATATAGACACACATTTGCTGCAGATTGAGATCACCTGGCAATTTTCTAGCACAGATGTTACATATTCGATATCAGCTCATACTTGAATGCTCTCCAGGTTTTGACTGCTTCATTTGCTGACAAGTTGCATATTGTGCCTCATCAGAAAAATTCTCCACTTCTGATCTGGTGATGAACGGAAGATCATTGAAGCAACTGAAGACCGTTGGGCTTAGTAGATAGTCTTGAGGTACTCCAGCAATGTCCTGGGGTTGGGGTGATTGACCAGACAATCTCAACTTTCCAAGTTTCCAATATTTTTGAACAATTGCCTGCATTTTTTTATATCTACATAAACATCTTAGATCTTACTGCATGATAATGAGTCCATGACCGAATACATGATGTTTTGGGGACCCAAAGATTGAGAATGTTTGGGCACCTTTGCGTGGGACTGATTTGTAATGTTCATTGAACATTTCTGAAAGTAGGTGCTCTATATCAATGAAGAATTAAAGGTTTTCAAAAGTAGCACTGCCTGCTTCAACACCTGCTTCAGTCTACATCATGGCTTTGGGTTACTATTACCCTATGACTTTAATTCCCTGTCTCATTCCTAGCTGCACTTACTTCTCTGTCCTTTACCACTTGCAAGATTTCTGTAAGACAGCCCATCTTCCACTGGGCACGATATACCCTTCTGAACTCTGTGTTGACTTCATCAACTTCAAGAGTCGGCACACCCAACCTCTTCTGTTCTTGCTCAGGAATGGGCTGAGACAAGTGTTCCATAGCACAATCCAGTTAATCGATTCAAGGAAGGACGTACGTGGGAAGAAGGTGGGATGAGGTCATGGAACTCTGGGAAATGGTGGCTTGATGTTCAGTGGAAGGCTCATAATCCAAGAGAAGGTAGCAGGAAATGTCAGACTGGAAGTCTTTGCAAGGTGGAAGTCAGTTCACTAAACAACAGCACCCTGCCCTCTTTAGCAATTCTAATGACAAAGCTAGCATACTGTCATGTGATAGGAGCAGAATTAGGCCATTTGGCCCATTAAGTCTATTCTGCCATTCAATCATGGCTGATCTATCTCTTCCTCCTAACCCCATTCTCCTGCCATTTCCCCATAACCCCTGACACCCATACTAATCAAGAGTCTTATCTATCTCTGCTTTAAAAATATCCATTCCACAGATTCACCACTGACTAAATAAATTCCTTCTCATCTCGTTCCTAAAGGAACGTCCTATAATTCTGAGTATGACCTCGAGCCCTAGACTCTCTCACTAGTGGAAACATCCTCTTCACATCCACTCTATCCAAGTCTTTCACTATTCTGTACATTGCAATGAGGTCCCCCCTCATTCTTCTAAGCTCAGAGTACAGGCCCAGTGCCATCAAACATTCATCATATGTTAACCCACTCATTCCTGGGATCTTTCTTGTAAACCTCCTCTGGACCCTTTCCAGAGCCAGCACATCCTTCCTCAGATATGGTGCCCAAAATTGTTCACAATACTCCAAATGCAGCCTGACCAGCGCCTCATAGAGCCTCAGCATTACATCCCTGTTTTTGTATTCTACCCCTCTTGAAATAAATGCTAGGAAATAAGAAATGCGAAATAAGACAAAATAACAGGTTGTTACAAATTCAGAGCAAGTTGAAAAATTGAGCCTGTTTGTATCAGACTGAAGATCAAGAAGGGTAAGAGACTAGAGGGGAAACCAAAAGCAATGACAGCTTCAAAGAGGAAGGGTCCGCCGTGCAAGTTTTGTGCCACGCACATGATGCTGCGTGTCTCTGAGACTGGATTTCAGGAAGGGTGAGTCTCGTGACGTTGTGTAGCTCAGACTTGACCTCAGTAAGGGTGAAGATCACATGTGCTGCTGTGTGACTGAGCCTGGGTCTCAGCATGTGGCTGGAGCAAGGGTCTGAGTGCTTTGAATGTCATAGTGATGCGTGCGTTTGTTGCTGGAACCAAATTCTAAAAGGTGAAATTACAAATGGAAATGACAAAGAGTAACTCGGAAGATGAGACAATTGACAAAGGAAGTTATAAATTACATTTGGTAGATTTTGGTACATGTAGAGGAGATTTACTGGTATGTTGCCTAGCATGGACGACTTTGGTTATGGGGAGAGATTTCTTCAAACTTTCTTTGGAGTGGAGGAGACTATCAGCAGAGTGCTGCAGCTGCTAGAGCCACTGCCTCACAGTCCCAAAGCCCTGGGTTCAATCCCGACCTCGGGTGCTGTCTAAAGCAATTTGTTTTTAAAGTTTTAAGTAGAAATCATGAAATTCATTTGTGTCAGCTCCAAACTACACCAGCAAGCTTCCTCATGTGACATTTAAGCAGTTGGTTTCCGCATACCTCTTTCATGCAATAGTTAGCAGACCACAAATGTCGAATAAACCCATGCCTTCATTATTCTTGAACTCAAAGTCATCCTTATTTCAGAAACCTTGCCCCATGATCTTTACAGCGTCTCTATTGAGAAATTCCAGATCTGGCACTTTGCTCCCCGCTGAATTAGGGAAGTCAAGAAATACTTGATAAATGGAAAACCACCTCTTTGGTGAATGTGACTTTATAATGATGCAGAAATTAATATCATACTTATATAATAGTATTTTAAATATAGAACTACCATCGACAGAGGCACAGAGAAGAGTGGGAACGAGAATTAATGATAAAAATCACGAAGGAAACATGGGAAAAGTATTTGATATATATACACAAATGTTTGATTAATGTAAGACATAATTTAATTCAATTCAAATTTTACATAGATTATATTATTCAAAAACTAGTTTGAATAAATTCTATCCAAATACTTCCCCCATTTGTGATAAATGTCTATCCCAAAATGCAAATATAACACACTCTTTTGTTTCCTGCATAAAACTTTATAAATTCTGGGGTGATATTTTTGAAATATTTACAAAATTATTCAAGATAAAAATGGAACCTAATACTGAAATGATTATATTTTGAGTAATGGAAGACGGGAACAAATTGAACTCATCTCAAAATTTATTTTTTAATTATGGGTTAATAACGGCAAAAAAACGTACACTTAAATTTTGGAAAAATACACCCATACCAACGCTTAAAATGTGGATTTCAAATATGTTGGATACCGCACGTCTTGAGGAAATGCGATTCCTCCTAATAGATAAATCAGACCAATTCTTAACGAGTTGGTCTCCATTTGTCGACTTTTTGGAAGCATATGGTGCAACAAAATCGTAGAAGCTAACTGTTTCAGGACTGGGTGAGGGATGGTCAAGAATATAAATAACGATCTCCTTAATTTCTTACTTTCTACTCTTTCTCTTTCTATCTTCTTTTCTTCACTTTTCTTCTTTCACCCTTTTTTCCTTTTCACACACTACATATCACAAGTTTTTCTATCTTTTATTATCTATTCTCTTTTTTTCTTTTCTTTTCTAAAAAATAAAAAAAATAAAAAAATAATAATAATAATAATAATGCTGGAGTGTAGGGCTCCACAAAGTGCAGGGCATTTACAGAGACTTGTGCTCTGACAGGCACCAATTTGGCAACATCCTTCTGAGTTTTTTGTCAGATATCTTTCTCCAATTTTTACCATATTTCTGTCCAGATGAAAATCAAACTATCTTGACTTTTTGCTGGATTTTCTTTGTTCTGGCATTTTTTCCGGGTGCTTGCTTTTGAGCGGAAATCTGCTGAAAGTGGCTGGGGTGACTGGGATCCTATTTGTGGACTGTGTCAGCCCATTTGAACCTTCTTTGGCAGCTCTACTATCAACTGCAGGAGAGATGCGCCTGAAACCTTTGATACCAATTAGTTTTAGCCTCCAGCATTACAAAGAACTGGTTCTTCTGTAGCGAACAATACCATCATTTAGACCGTGGTTAACAATCAGGCCAGAAACTAGTTCTGGGTATTGCACAAGTGTTGATGTGGTTTGGGTAAGCCAGTCATCAGAAAACATACTAGACACATCAAAAAAATCATAGCATTAACTACTGCCTTTAACTCCCTAAGAACTGTGATTAAAATTGGTTGGTGTTGCACAACACCATTTTCCTTTGTGTTGCACAGATTAATTTTTAAGCCATAAGATAGACAACTCATTTTAACCCATAAAATAGAGTAACTCAGCGGGATAGGCAGTATATCTGGACAGAAGGAATGGGTGATGTTTTGGGTCAAGACCCTTAGAAGAAGAGTCTCAGCGTTCTATCCAGAGATGCTGCCTGTCCCGCTGAGTTACTCCAGCATTTTGTGTCTATCTTCAGTGTAAACCAGCATCTGTAGTTCCTTCCTACTCAATTTTTAAGCCAGTCTCTTCTTTGGTCTATTTTGCGATCCAAGTTTTCAATCGAACAAGCAGATGATAGTTAATTTTGATGTGCGCAATGCAAACACCCCATTGCTAAATGCACTCGTTCATACACACTCCAGACTTCTGTGAGAGTGCAAACAAATGGATTTTATCAGAAGCAATTATTTACTGATTGTAACAAAAACCGGTGGGTTTTGGAGATCCCTCAAGGACCAAAGTTAATACTGTAACTTCTGGTTAGGGATATGGTCAGTGGACACAAGCTTTTAAAAAAAAAGGTCGTCAACTCAAGGATGTTTGTTTTCTGTATCACATTGTCACAGTGGTTATCTATTTGATCATATTACATTTATGTTAAACTATAACTAATTGATACCAAAAATAAATGAATAGAAACTAAATTAATAGTAATATACAATCTATATAACCAAAGTAAATTAATGGAATTTAATTAATTTGAAGCTAATAAATCTAGATAATTTACTTGGATTCCACATTTTTATTACCTAATGTGTTTGTTATTTTATTAATGTGCCTGTTATGTTGCCTTGTTGTTTTTATAACTTCAATTATAATGTTATTCTTGGATCACTCTAAAAATCATATCATCCTTGATCTGTCATCATGTTAGGCAATAATCCCAGTGGTCAATGTGCCTTCTCTCAGCAATTCATTTGATGTTGATTAAACATGCTATACATTTGATGTTGATTAAACATGCTATATATTAAAAAGTAAATATATAGATTTTGATTAGTAAAAAGTAAAATAGCAATTACATGAAACTTTCATATATGTTACTAAATTTTAAACATGATTTCTATTTCACGTAGGATCACGTGAAAAAAGATTGCATTTTTACTTAATCTTATAGTCTCTTTAGTGTTTTTATTGATTTCATCTCCACTTCAAACCAAATGCATGATCCAAACTACTTTTTCCTTAGAGACTGGAATGTCAGTTTCTTTAGAGAATGTATTTTTTTTAAATGAGGAGATTAGTTTGATCAATCTAATTGAAAGGTAAATAAATTAAGTAGATACTATGGAATGTTATTTGAACATTTAACTGGGCAATATCACAACAGCAATCAAAACGATTAAACCATTAGCTATAAAAACGGCATTTGGCACTATTATGTAACTCTTTTTAAGGTGGTTATATGCTTCCACATAAAAGGGGAACATCATTCCTAACAAATTTAAAACCTTGCATTCTAGTTCCAGATAATTTGCCTTGCATACACACTATTCATTGTAAGTGTTGCTTTCATGGGCACACTATAGCTTTTTCATCTGAATTTTGAACAAGGGCTGAGGTCCAGGCTGTACAAATCTGGGAATATTGAACTTTTGCCCCCATCTCCCAAGAGAGGGTCTTCGACTTTTTAAAGTTTAAAATTTTTCGGAAAAGACTTGGCTCCAAGACTGCAGAGATCGATGCTGGACAAAGTCCAAATTGAAACTATAAAGGTTGTTCTTCGGGTCTAAGACGTTAGACAAGTTTAGTAAATGTTAAAAAGAACACAAAATGTGATTGTGGACTTATGCCAAAATTCAACTTATCAAAAGGGAAGGAAAGTTATCAGATCACTTGATGCACTCTAGAAATTATTTCCCAGCTGTCCAAAGTTCATGGGAACTAGTTGCAACCTCCAAACACGCGTGCCGTCTTGTGGCCTGCCTTTGTTGCACTGTAAGAATTTGTGCCTCTGCAACCTCTACTCTGCCAGAGCTTGCCAGTGTGTCCCAGCCCTGAAAAACATCAATGAGCTCAGGGATACATTGGGGTAGGAAATGCCATGTTATTGTCAGACATCCAGTGAGTGAGAGTTGGCTAGTCTGTGTCCCTGGCCTCTGTATATCACCAAGGCAGGTGGGAAATCTATAATCAAAATCTGGAATTTGGAAAGCTAGGTCCAGTGATCAGAAATCTACTGGAATGTCATTAAACCCATCCAGTTCAACGATGTCTTTTAGGAAAGCAGATTTGCCATCATTATCTTGTGGGGCTCACATGTGATTTGAGGCCAACAGTAAATTAGTCGACTGTTCTGAAATGGGGCAGCAAACTACTCAGCTGAACCAAACTCCTCAGATTATCTGTCTGACAGTGCTTGTATAACAAGGGCTCCACCATTTCCCCTGAGACAATAAATTGTCATCCTTCCAATGACACATAGGTTCCATGTGAAAATAAAGCTGAGGCTGATACTTGGATTTCAATTGTCACATTTTGCAAAGATCAAGCTCTGTCCCTGTAAATCTGTTTGGTACAATTATTTATTAAGTCACTGGGGAAGATCTTCACTGTAGATCTTCACTGCAGCTTAAATGAAACCACTGCAATCAAATGCTATATATCTATAATTTGAAGGGTATCCTTAGAAATATCAAAAGTTTTATAAGGGACTGAAATACTCTGGACAGACATTTCTAAATGTGAAAGAATTTGCTTTGAAGTTCTCTATAAAGGAATGAAATAATGGAATGTTCAGCAGTATTATGTTTTGCAGAAAGATATACTTGTCCCTTAACCACTTTATGTCTGCCAATCATACCAGTCAATTAGCTCATGCTTTGAGTGGATTATGTTTCCACAACTAATGTACTTTATTGACTCAATGTTTAGCTGCACCTAGGACGTGAGACACACACTAAATGGGAGCTTTTCATCAATATCGCTGGTGAAAGGTACTTGGAGAACCATTCGGGAAAAGATATGGCTCTCCTTATCACAGAAAACAGAAATGAGCTGCATTGTTGTGTAATCAATTGTCTGCTGACCTTTCCTGCAGTTTTTTAAATACTTAGCAGTTTGTTATGGTGACTGTGGAAAATAACAAACAAATTCAGAAAAGGGTTTGCTAAATGATTTTTTTTTGGGGGGGGGGGTAACTCTGTAAATCTTCTTTATAAAGGTGACAATGCTTTTATCAGAGGGCAGCAGTAGTACAGTATTTAGCAATGTTACAAAATTTTGAGATTTTAAGAATAAAGTCTGCAATTTATCCCATCAGATAAAGCATAAAAAGAAGTTTAATTTGACACTTAATTCACTTTCATATCTTCAGTATTAAAAAAGTTATGGCCATTATCATACTCAGAAATTAGCATCTAGTTCCCTATTGCTTTTCCATTGACTTAACACAAAAGCTGTGATCGAGGACAGTTAAAAGCCCATAACTTTCTTAAAAATTATGATAACTGAAAGAAATTTTCAGTTATTATAGATTGAAGCATTCTGAAACAAATATGAAACAATCTTACTTCGAAGACATGAAAGTAAAGCATATAATTAGTTAGTTACCTAATTGTAGCTAATTACAAAATTCAATTACTAGATCTAAACATCTATCAATTTCTTAAGAATAGATTAACATTTTTAAATAGCCTAAGTGTCCAAATAACATTCACACAATAATTCACAATATAACATAATTTTTAAATCAAATTTTCATGAATTTACAGGCCAAATGGAAGGAATTGAATGTTTAATACCTGTAAATTAATGGGGATTTAATTCATCTTGCGAGTGAGGATTTCTGGAACGCGATCTTTTGGAACGTTGATTTGCGGTGAATTTAACCCCGTATTGGCATGAAAAATACTGCCGTTAATTCGGGGAATAAAATCACCGTGTCGCATGACAAAATGTGAATTAAAGGCTTCTTAAGAAGCACTTTTATACATTTAAAGAAAGCACTTTCGTTTACCTGTCCCTTGTGTGAAATCCGTCCCCGTTATCGGCGTTGACGCTTCAGGAGCTGCTTTTTAAATTACTGTAGCGCTGACATTGACGATTTAATAAAAATAAAAAATTCACAAAACGCCGGTAGGAACGATTTTGTCAGCCAAGGCTTGTACTCCAACAAAATATTCCCAGGACAAGGGAGGAGAAACCCGCGTTTTAACCCCGCCCCCCCTTAAAGGCGCCAAAATCGCGCACACGGCCAGTGGCAGAATTACAGCGCGACTGAAGGTAAGTTTTGTAACATACCTACAGTATTCCATATGTGACTTAAATACAATTGTGCTGTAATTCAACAAGGTTTATGGTTAGGAATCTTGACAAAAAGGGATTTTTATGAGTCCTACTCAATTTAGTGTCAAGAACTAATTAGCATTTTCTTATTATTACTGGTGGCTGACTGCATTGGTAGTGGTTTATTTTGGTCATGCGTACCAAGGTACAGAGAAAACTGTTGTGTGCATGATACCCAGTCAAATTATGCTGTACATAAGTACAATGAAGCCATACACAAGTACAATGGTTAACACATCGTAAAAATGACTAGACTGCAAAGTAGAATGTTAGAGCATTATACTGTTAGTTACAGAGGAAGTGCAGATATAATTAGTCTTTGGTGATGTTGAATGTTTTCCTAAGGCAGTGTGGTGTGGAGGAAGTCATGGGGGGAGGGGGAGAGGGGGGTGGGGGAGGTAGGTTTACGTGTTGGACTAAATCCTCAACTTTTGGCAATTGCTTGCGGTCTTGTGGTAGAACTGTTGTCAAAATAAACTGAATTTAAAAATTCAGTATGTCTTCTGAGGAAGTAAAGGTGAGAAACATTTGGAAATGAGAGGAACGGAGGATTGGGGAGGAGGTGGTTGGAGAGAGATGGTGCAAACAGGGGAAGGTGACAGGCATTAATACCAGGCTGCAGCCCACGGGAAGGAAGGAGGGATAGGACAGGGAGGTGGGTCGAGTGAAGACAAAGGGAGGATTAGAGACCAGAGCATAGGAGTTTGGAAGATCAGTGATGCGGTTAATTTAGGTCTAACATAAGACATAGGAGCAGAATTAGGTCATTTGGCCCATCATGTCTGTTCTGATAGTGGAGAAGAAGCTGTTCCCAAATCTGGTGTTAAGTGCTTTCAGGCTTTTGTATCTTCTGCCTGATGGGAGAGGGGAGCATGCAAGTGGAATAACCTTCTCCTCGAGCACTGCAGCCAATCAGTCAGGCATCCCGATGCTTGGGGAACTCAGCTGGCTAGTGCTAGAACATGTAAAATCACAAGGTGCACAAACCTTTCACAAAATACCAACATTCCAAAAATGCTCCTGGCTCAGGAATATGTTTTAATATTTTATTAATGTTATATAAAGTTTTAGCATCTTGCCCAATTCATTTCTTGGGCTATAAAATTCCTCTCCAACACTGCACGTCTCATCTCTGAATATAACTCTGTAATAAGTTAAAGTAAATTCATGCACAATAGTCTTTCACAAAACTCATGACATGACAATTATTTTAAGTTGCCAGCAGCAAACATTAAAAACCTTCACCAATTGTGGTTACACAGTAAGTCAGGCAGCATCTGTAAAGATAGAAGCAGAAGTAACTTCTCATCGGGAATGATGAATAATTTTTGACCCCATCCATGGGCTGGCTCGCACCTCCTGCCCTGATTCATTGCCCCAACACTTATACCTGCTGCACATCTGCCAGATGTGGTGGGCTGGTCAATCAGACCTTTGCACCCAACAAGCATTTGTGATGGTGGGGATGGCCCCACAACAGCATTGTCGAAATCTTTTAATACGTTTTAAATGTCCCTTATCGTCAAGAGACATTTTAAAACCATTTCAAGTAGGCAGAGAACAGTACAGCAAGGGAACAGGCCTTCAACCCACAATTTCCATGTCAAACATAGTGCCAGGTTAAACTAATCTCCTCTGCCTGCACATGATCCATATCCTTCCATTCCCTGCATAATCCATGGGCCTATCCAAAAACCTCTTAAATTATATTATCGTATCTGCCTCCAGGGGCCAATGGAGTTAAGTAAAATATGGATCAAACTATAGTCATTAGAATACTAAAAGGGGTATGTAAAGAAGGAAAATAGTCAAAATACTTATCTTTGTCCGTACTCCATAGGAGGAAGCCAATATAGCTGCACCAGCCCCCTCAAGTAAAGCTAAGTGCAGAGTATATCCTGACCCTTTCCCCAGCACTAATCCATCGCTGGGCTTAGCATTGTGAGCAGGTGTGGAAGGAACCGAGAGACGTACAAACATTCAACACTGAGTGCTTCTCAACTGTCCTCCTTTGACCACACTTACAATGAAGGCTTAGACGTACAACATTGTTCTGTGGGCATGATTAAGACCTGTAAATCTTCCAGTTAAGTGCTTTTAAGAATTTTCTTGTTTGTATTTCAGATTTTCACCACTAAAGGAATTTGCCTTTGTGTCACTAATATCAATGTGGGTTACTGTTGTGGTTCTAAGTAAAGCTACATTGCTGCAAGTACCCCCCCCCCCCACCCCCCTACCTCATTTGTCTGCCCACTTGTGGGCAGCAGCAGTGACAACAGTGACCCAGGCTGGTCTGAAGGTATGGGTGAAGCTGGTCAAGCTATGGCTGTGTAAAGATACCCACGTGTAGAACAGTGACAGCTACTGATCCCTCACTGAGAGATCTCTCATCTCTCTCATTTTAGCCCGAGAGCTATGCTGATTGTAGCTTTGAGTGCTTTCTAACCATTTGAATCTTATACCTATCGCACATTTGTTCTGTGTTTTTATTGATATTGAAACACAAAGGGTTTAGCCACAAGGAATATTGCGCTGGTGAACGGAAGATCACATCTTTGATTTCCAACACTTTTCATGTCAGTATCTCTCCATCAATTGCTTTCACTGGTGTAACATGCTTCTTCTGGGTCAGTGTTGATGTGTACCTGATTCTTTTTCTGACATGGTGTTCTTTGCATACATGAGTCATTTTGGACAGATAATCGCTGAGATATGAAATAATTCAGAACGTGGATAGTCGCTGCGGTGCATACAGCATTGTGAAGAGTGTGTCTTTGTTCCTTAATCAGCTATGGTTTTAGATCTCATCCAGGTGACGCCTGTGTGTTCAACTCCAGATCTTTTCTGCATTTGATGCAGTTGGGACTTAGTAAGTATTTGCATTTTGTATCCTGCGCCTGTCTATTTGCATATTTCAACTTCGTTCTCTCCTATTGTGTCACACGTCAGCAGCATGGGCACTGCCTGCTGTCAGCCTCGGTTTCTGCTGCTTTATACTCAGCAGCAGCGTGAAGTATTCAAGTAGCTCTGAAGGAAATGCTGCTCCTTGTTATCCCTACTAGTGAAGAACAACCTTCATCTTGTCTGTTACCACTGGCAATAATCCAGACACATCCAGAAACCTTCAGTGGGAAGAACATAAACACGGCGATTTTGGATTCCACTTGAAACTTTAGAAAGTCGGGCTGTTATACCACTTTTGCATGTAATTTGCATGTAATTTTAAAATCCTGATTTTGCTGATGAGCACTTTGAAGGAGCAGCATTAATGCAGGAATATTTTAAGTGCTTGGAGCCAAGGATTTAAAACTTAAATATAAGGGGCATAATAAAGCAGTTTCTAAATGGTACAACAATTATTTCTATGGTTGACATTAAGGAATCTATTGGGCAAAGTAGCAAATGGAAATTAAACTAGAGAATGTGAGATAAAGCATTCAGGAAAATACAGCAAGCAAGAAATGAGTGGAGTGGACAAATAAAAGGACCTTGGAGTTTATGCCCAGAGATCTTTAAAGGTGGCAGGACTGGTCAATAAGATGGTTAAAAAGGCAAACACGATGCTTTCAATTAAGATGGTACATAGAACATTAAAACAGGGAGGTTGTGCAAGAATTGTAAACAACACCCATTGGACCACAGCTTGAGCAATAGATGATCTGATCACTCCTGGCAGAAAGATATCTTAGAATGGGAGAGGATGCAAAGGAGGTTTGTGAGGATATTCCCTGGATTGCTAGTGTTGTTTTCTTTGCAGCAGGGGATGCCTAGGAGAGATTTGAAGGGCCTGGAGGACAGAAGGAGCCAAGTCAGTGACCATTAAATAATAGGTGGAAGGCAGATAAGAAAACAATCTTTCGTGCAGAGGGCAGTATTGGGCTAAAACTCTCTGCTCAGAAGGGTAAAAAGGCAAGAACAATCAAGACACTAGCCTGTTCTATAAACTCCGTGCTGGCAGGTGGAATTAGGATGAGGGGTGCTCTTTTCTAATCTGCATAGCCGCAGCTGCCTGAAAAAATGGCCTCTTTCGGTATCATAGATTCTCTATGATTCAAATATCTGGCATCATAAATGTTGCTGAATGAGCCTTGAACCATCTCTCGAGACAATGTAATTCACTTCAGTGTCACTGCAGACCTTGCTCAAGATTAAGGCTTATGATACCATACATACATTTCACTAAAATCCTCCCGTTACTGTCGTCGACCATAAAGCATTTGCTGAGTATTGGCCTTAACACAAGGGCACAATCTGCCTGGCCTACAGCTAGCTGTCTCTGAAGAATAAGAATCCTATATTTATGTCAATAATGAGACAGCTCTGGTTTGGATTAAATGAAAATCCAAAATGCTGGAAATACTTAACAGATTTTGCTGCAGCAGAGAAGAGAGTGACCAAGTTAATGCAAAGACGTACAAGTTTGTAGGTTAATTGGCTTGGTAAATATAAAAATTGTCCCTAGTGGGTGTAGGATAGTGTTAATATGCGGGGATCGCTGGTCGGCACGGACCCGGTGGGCCGAAGGGCCTGTTTCTGCGCTGCACCTCTAATCTAAAACTAAACTAAACTAAACATTTCAGTTCAATAACTTTCCATTAGAACTAGAAAAGGTTAATGATGGAACAAAAATGTTTTGCTGCAAAGGAAATGGGGGATAAAACAAAGAGGAAGGTACAGTATGTAAAAGGATGCAATGCAGGAGAGATTAAACAACAAAAGAAGTGATGGTACAATACAAAAGTGAATACTGAAGTGGTACAGGATTAGGAGGCAGAATAGTTAAGGAAACGGTGGCATTTAGTAGATAATGGTGGATAATGGTCACTGGTTTCATCTAAATCAAGCAGAATGTTTAAGCGTTTAAAATGAAAATTGCCTGTACATGTGTAGACTGGGGAAGTACATTTGTTATGAAGCTTGTTGTTGCTTACATAGTGATCAGATGAAAATTGGGGCCAACGCATAGATGTTAAATATAAACAGACGTTGTTATCATTGGAACAGTGATTTACTAATGTGGTTTGCAACAATGGATCTCCAAATAATCTTGGCA
This sequence comes from Malacoraja senta, assembly GCA_038087875.1. Taxonomy (NCBI): domain Eukaryota; kingdom Metazoa; phylum Chordata; class Chondrichthyes; order Rajiformes; family Rajidae; genus Malacoraja; species Malacoraja senta. The sequence continues at coordinate 198,424 of JAXLNO010006153.1, read as the reverse complement.
CTCGGATGAGGGATATGAACAGAATTGTTTCAATAAGGCTGAATTATGTGGATATAAATCTTATTGAAGAAGGGTCTCGACCCGAAACGTCACCCATTCCTTTTCTCCAGAGATACTGCCTGATCCGCTCAGTTACTTCAGCATTTTGTGTCTATTATTGAAGACCAACTGGATCAACTATTGCCAGCATTCAAATTTACAAAAAGAAAATCCTTGTAGAACATTTTATTGATGAGAGATCCTATAGAATGCAGAATTTTATTGTATTTTTGTTTTTAGTTGACAGGGAATAGAATTTCAAAAGTGTGATGTAAGTAAATGAAGATTAGTTCCATATTAACCCAACGTATTAAACAAGGTCTGATCCCTGTTCATCACTCAGATTCCCCGTCGCTCCGAACTTATTTGGTTCACATCCATAAGGATGAACTTGCTGGTTGAGGGCAACCTGGACCTAATCAACAAGATCAAAGGCCATAACAGGGTCACATGGGTGGCTCGGAGCAAGCCCACCCACTAACTGCTGGGGGAAATTTGACAGATTGCTATGCCCACCCCCCGCTGATCAGCCATCTGTCAAATCTGTAAAGTTTCTGGGCTGCTTTCAAAAACTGTTAAATAATGAACTAAATAATTGTAACTAGAAAATTATTAGCAAGATTAAGAATGCCAAAATAATCAAGGCAATACTACTGAGATAAAAAATAATAGATAGCATGCGTTATAGTCTGTTTATGTTCCATGCAGTTGTAACATCGCCACGACAATGAATGGGGTCTCAGATGAATCCTGGCACAGGATCCTTAAACAGATTCCCAGTCTAAGTGTTGGTGACTCGCATCAAGTTTGTGTTCTGCCTTCATGTGGAGACTGGTGTCAGAGCATAAGGCAGAATTCACCAGCGGCAATCTGTCAGCAAGTTTGGGATTCCACACGCGGATGTAACTTGCTTGCATTGAGGGGGATAAATAGCATGAAGCTGCTGACATTTACCTGCAAGATTCAGTTTGTTCATCATTTGTAGAAATAATTGAAAACTTCACTCTTGTTGTGCCATTGCCTGCTGAGAATGAGGTGGTAAAGGGTAATGTTTAGGTTTAAAGGTGATTAATTGCCAGGAATTTCTTATTATTCAAGGTATTTTACAAAGTGTTTAGCTGGATACTAAGACAAAAATAATTTCCTGATCTTGACCTGGGAGTGGGGTTGGGGAACAACGATAGACACCATAGGTACTACAAACAAAGCAGCAAGCAGATTCATTTGTAAAAAATAAAGAGACATACAGGCATGTGAAGTTGAGGATGAGAAACCTGTCCTGAGATTCAAACTTCCAACACTCTGCGTGCAGGAAAATTTGTAGCCTCCAGGTGCATTTTATGGCTGAGCTTGGTTTTATGGTCAAAGGTAATAGGATTTAAAACTTGTGACCATTGCCAAATTTTCCTGACTGGAACATCTCTAATCCAGATTCTGTCAAGGCTTCTGGTTGCCAGCAACATCTGCTCAAAGCAGTAAACAAGTTTTATTTTAAAATGTTTCAAGTTTCCTGGGGGCCAATGTACTTCATAATTTCGAACAAGTAACTGAAGCACAATGGCATTTGTCATAAACGTGGTGACCATGGATATTGAGGTGTGACCAGTCCTAATGGTAGTAATAGGGTTTTTGTTGTGGGTTGATGCGAATAATCCAACGTTCTCTCTATGGTGCCTCCTACACAAGCAACAGTCCTGGCATGCACCACCTGACATACACCCCTAACTGAATATAGGATAGACACAAAAAGCTGGAGTAACACAGCGGGACAGGCAGCATCTCTGGAGAGAAGGAATGGGTGACGTTTCGGGTCGAGACCCTTCTTCAGACGAGTGAAGACCACTGAATAGGGTTTTGTGGGCAGTGAGCCCCTTCCTCAGCCTCATGTTTATTTTAGACAGCTCTTTAGTGTCACAACATTTAGTGGCAGCTGTGGAGTACATTCTGAAGGTCACTTTACAGCTTGTTTTAAGATAGGTCTCCCTTAAATGAATTTTGCTGCATTTTGTAATCTATCCGTGTCCTTTATCATTTGCAGAGTGACAATCAAGTGAATTGTACAACTATGGGGGGAAAACAAAATCCATGCATAATGAAAATTTAAAAAAAACGCATAGGCTGGAAATCTGAAATAAAGACAGAAAATGCTAGAAACATTCAGCTGGTCAGATAACATTTGTGGAAAGAGAAACAGTTAAGCTTTCAGAAATAAGGTCCTTCATTGGAACTGCTTAAAAATAGATTGTTTAAATCTGTGGGTTTAAGTTCCTCACGCGTGCTCAGATTAAACTCTGATAGTTTTTTGCGCTTATCTGTAACTGATCTATATCCTTTGAATCCTTTGACAGCCTTCCTCACTGTCTGCAACTCCACAAATGTTTGTGTTTCTTGCAAACTTGCTAACCAACCCACCAATGTTTTAGTATCACAAGCAACACAAGTCCCAACACTGAAAACCTGCGGGACATCAGAGGTCACAGGTTTACAGCCAGAAGAACCCCCTTCCACCGCTATCTTCTGTCTTCTATTATTGCATCTTAATCTTCTGCATCAGCCTACAATGAAGGTCCTTGTTAAATGCCTTACAAAAATCCATGTCGACAGCATCCACTGCTCTACCCACATCATTCATCTTGATCTCCAAATAAAAACTCATGGGTTTATGACTATTAATTGACAACAAAAGGGATATATTTCCCAGATTGTTTAAAATATAGCTTTTCTTTCCTCCTCCAGCTCTTTACCATACTTTTGACTTTGAATATGCTACCTGCTTTATTTACAGCTGTAATAATCTCCTAAATGTCCGCGGTTGAGTACGGACCAGAATTTGCACTCCAATGATTTCTACAGCACAGATTTTTTTTTCTCAAACCCCTTTCAACAGAAACCACACAGCAAGTGACAGGGTCAGAATGTGGGGCTCTTTGTCTCTCACACTCCATTGCTGCAAGTTGCTGTAGAAAGCCACAGTCATATTTCCACAGTGATAGTGACCTAATATGACTGACCTTTCCCATCACAGGCAAGGTTCATTAACAGGGCATTTTTATTGCATCAAATGGATCATTTTCTTAACTCTAGGGATTGGAAACCAATGACCACTTTCTGGAAAGGCCTGTGCGAATGTAACAGAGTTTGGAGCACTAAAGCTGTATGTTAGGTAGCTGTCCAACACCCAGGCCATTTATCCTGAATTTTCGCAGCTTAACATGGATAAAGCTGATTTTTTTTCATTATTGGTCCTGAAAGAATTAATGTTCTTTAATGACTGTTGATGGAGAAAGAATGGGTGAACCATATCTTATTCTTGCCAATAATAATAGAAATAACCATACTTGGTGTAATGATTTACATCTTGCACATAGCAATGAACTATAGAAAGATAGGAGAGACATGAAACTGCAGTTGCTGGAATCTTTTGCAAAAAAGCAACCTGTTGGAGGAACTCAGCGAGTAGGCAGCATCTGGGTATAATTATGACTTTTAAAAGACATTTAGACAGGTTCATGGATAGGACAGTGTTATGGGCCAAGTGCTGTCGAGTGGGACTAGTTCAGGAAGACACCCTGGTTAGAACGGTGCATTGGGCCCAAAGGCTGCTTATTGTGCTGTAGAACTCTATCACGCTAAATGGTGGCCCATTGATATGGGCGCGTAGTAATTTGTTTTGAGGTAAGGATGGTGTGTGACTTGGTGATAAACTTTGTGATAATGGAGGTTTGTGCATGCTGACCTTGTTCTTGTGGTAGAGGTCAAGTTTTCCAAATTCTACATAAGATATTTTGATACGTCAGTATTCTGCATTTTGTAGACGGTGCTGCTGCTACCACAGTGAGCTGGGAGTAAATGCTCAAGGTGGTGGATACAGTGCTGATTGAATGGGTTGTTATTATAATGGATGACATCAAGCGTTGGAGTTGCATCCAGGCGACTGAAGGATATTCCATCCCACTACTGACTTGCGCTCTCTAGACCGCAGAAATGCTTTTGGTAATCAGCAGATAAACCCTGGGAATACCTGATCTTTGCCCTGCTCTCATAGCCACAGTGTTTCTATGACTGACCCGGTCAGGCTTTTGATCATTGATGATTCCACTCCGCCACCTCACCCCCAGAATTTCAGTGGTGGGCGGGAGATTTGATGATGTTATTCTATTGAATGCCAAAGGGAGATGGTCCTACTTTGTGTTGGTGCTGGCCCTTACCTGGCAATGCTGCATTTAGTTTAGTTTAGAAATACAGGGTGGAAACAGGCCCTTTGGCCCAATGTGTCCGCGCTGACCACGGATCCCCGCACACTAACACTGTCCTACAAACACTGGGAACAATTTACAATTTTACCAAGCCAATTAGCCTACAAACCAGAACATTTTGTGGCACATTTGTTACTCGCCACAAAGCATTAATGTTGTCCAATCTTGCCACAAACATGCGGAGGTGATTTAATATATGAGGAGAAGTAGATGGAATTGAATTGTGTGCTGCCTGGGATGTGATAGTAGAGAGGAGGTCATTGATGAAGGAGCAGATGGCGAGGGCTATGCCAATGTCCCGAGGAAGCCGTGCAACATTGTGCTGGGACTGAGATGATTGCCATATTTTCTCTATAACATATAAGGTGGCCATTTCAGTGAGTTTATGCCAGCTCCAAGATTGATCCCCAACCCACTCATCTTCCCTGTAACCGTTTCTTTCTATATGCACATCCACCTCCAGATTGTATTCATGAGAGGCATTTAATCTACCAAAGATAGACACAAAATGCTGGAGTCACTCAGCGGGTCAGGCAGCATCTCTGGAGAGAAGGAATAGGTGATGTTTCGAAACCCTGCTGACTGAGAGTCAGGGAGAGGGAAACTAGTGGTATGAAAATGTACAAAGAACAAATTAATGAAAGGAATGAAAAGAACAAATCAAAGCCAGCACGGAAGATTAAGGAAAGACCCGCTGAGTCACTCCAGCATTTTGTGTCTATCCGGTGTAAACCAGCATCTGCAGTTCCTTCTTACACAAGTAGTCCACCAATCTGCACTTATTTGGGATGTGGGAGGAAACTGGAGCAGCTGGAGAAACCCACTTCAACGTCAGGATTAAACTTGGGTCATTGATATAGTGAAGTAGCAGCTTTACAAACTGTACAACTGTGCTCCTCCAGCCTGCCTGTGCCAATTGTCCTCCTACAACAACCATTGTCCTGTCTGAACAGTACAACTCCAGCCAGTGAAGGCTTCTAGTTGTCAGGGACATTAAATATGCTGAGGCTACTCAATAGTGCACTCAGTCAAATGCTACTTTGATGCCAAGGACTGTCGTACTCCTACAGAATGATCAGAACAGTACAGAGCATTTTACCTGCGGCCTAACTACTAGTTCTTACAGTTCCAATGTGACTTCCCTGCTCTTGGCTTCATTGACTGAGACATAGAAGGGAAGAATCCCATCTGCTTTATCCAGCTTATCCTCTGGTCCCATAGGTTTTGAACTGTATTTTAAAAAGCAAAGTGCTGTGTGCTGTGAATAATTTCTTGCACACTGTATCAATTCAAAGATACTCTAATGTCACATGTACCCAGGTACAGTGAAATTCGTTGTCTTTGCATACGATGCACAAAGTACGCAACGAGTCACAATGAATCTGGCATTGACAAAGTAACTAAGTACTCATTATAATACTGTGGGTCCCTCTTTGTTCTCTGCCCCACCCCCCTCTTTGCTCTGGACAGCCTGACCGCCACTCTGAGGCCCACGGTCTGAGGTTGAACAGTTGTACTTTACACTGCATGATGTTTGGGGTGAGAAACTCTATATTGTGTGTCACTGGATGCAATGAATTATTTTCAAAATGTGTCACTGCATGTGATAATATTTTATGTAGCTGTTCTATTCCCTCTGGAAACTTGGAGAATAGATTTGGCAAAAAAAGTTAGCAAAATACTGATTTGACCTCCCAGCACCCCAGTGATTTCTGGCAAGTGCAAGGTTTGTATGAGGCAGATTATGCAATCAACCTACTTTTCTAGAGATTTCTTTTTAAGCAAGGTCACGTGCTTATTTAATTTGTTATGTAAGGCATTTTATTGTATTAATAAACAGAACACGTTGATGTCATTCTTTCTATGAGCATATATGCTCCAGTCATCTTCAAGATGAATCCAAATAACCAGACACTTTGCAATATATAAAACTATGAGAGACTGAGAATCTCAATCTGCCAACATGTGATTTTCGTTCCCTTTTGAATCGGTTCACGTTGCCATGAGCCACATTCTGAAACTCACAAATCAGACTCCTCTTGAAATGGCATCCTTCCCCACCCTATCCTCTCCACCTACTTCCACCAAACCTGCTGGGACGGGATTATTTCACAAATTTGTCAAGGGCGGCCGATAGAGCTGTCGACTCACAGTGGCAGAAACCCGGGTTTGATCCTGACCTTGGGTGCTACCTGTATGGAGTTTGCACGTTCTCCCTGTGACCGCTTTGGTTTCATCCTGATGCTCCGGTTTCCTCTCTCATCCCAACGATGTGCTGGTTTGTAGGTAAATTGGCTTCTGTAAAAATAAATGGCCATAATGTGTAGGGAGTAGATGAGAAAGTGAGATAACATATAACTAGTTTGACCGGGTGATTGATGGTGTGGACTGGGTGGGTTGCCGGATATGTTTCCGTGATGTATATCCACAAAATAATCATTTTGCTCGCTGATATTAATGTGAACTGAACATTTTAAGATTTCCGTTTAAGAAGGAAGTGCAGATGCTGGAAAATCGAAGGTAGACAAAAATGCTGGAGAAAGTCAGCGGGTGAGGCAGCATTTATGGAGCGAAGGAAATGGGCAACGTTTCGGGTTGAGACCCGAAACGTTGCCTATTTCCTTCATTTTAAGATTTCCAGTCATGTTAAGGCATTGTTAAGGTTTTACATTTTCATTTACAATTTGCACAGCCCAGATTCAATGGCACCTACAATTTACTTAGTGGATCTTTAGAGCTCCCAAACAGTGCCTAAAATAAGAGGTGCATCATGATGCAAGAGGGGGTGGCACTCAGCACCATGTCAGGCGTTTTTTAGTTTCTGACCTTTGGAGGGATAGGCATACACATCCTGAATGTGATCGGGTGAACATGCAGGTGTGTATCCATACTTTGTGTGAGACAACTGTAGATGATTGTTGGCAAGGCAGATAATTGTGTCCGCACCTAGAACCTAACCTTGCACATGCCTCTGGCACAAATCTGCTACTGAATTTAGCTCTTTAACACCATTGCAGCCACACCTTTTCTGTGTGTGTTTTTTTGGTGTCTGCACCTGACTCTGCACTAATGCAAGTTTAGATGCAAATGAAGCTCGGAGAGATTTGCAGCTGGATTTCCCCTACAACACTGTATGCTGGTTGGGGAGGGCTTCTCCCTTGGGACATGACTAATCCCTCAGCTCTTCCTCAGAGCTTTAAAACAAAAGAAACAGATTAATGTTATGAGAAAGCCAGAAAGGTCTTTGACCAAAATAAATGAGCTGCTTGTTTCCTAATGTTATAAAGTATTTTACATTTAATAATGAGGTCAGTGTTCGTGGACCATCCCCTCTGTAGTTTTTGTTTGTAATGTGCGTCACTTGCTGATGGCTCATTCAGTCGGTCAAATTGCAAAAACATCCTCTGTGGCTGTACACTTTACATGCAGTGGTGAATCTAGTGAGTGGGCAATCACCAACAATGTGCCACATGGTATAGAGAGCTAGAGTTTGGTTGCTAAACCGATTTCTGCCATAAGGGCCACAATGGTGTACATTATCCATACACTGACCTTATTTCTGTCTAAAATGTACTCAGCAAGGTCTATAGCTATTATTAGTAATTTGAAGCCAACTGAAGCTAAGAAGGAACTGCAGATGCTGGAAAATCGAAGGTAGATAAAAATGCTGGAGAAACTCAGCGGGTGAGGCAGCATCTATGGAGCGAATGAAATAGACGACGTTTCGGGTCGAGACCCTTCTTCAGACTGATGTGGGGGTGGGGGGGGGGGGCGGGAAGAGGAAAGGAAGAGGCAGAGACAGTGGGCTGTGGGAGAGCTGGGAAGGGGAGGGGAAAGAAGGAGAAAGCAGGGACTACCTGAAATTGGAGGTCAATGTTCATACCGCTGGGGTGTAGCTTATGTAATAGGGAACTTGCTGTGAGACAATATCAATACCGCTCCACTGAAACAGTCCTTTGACTCACCATTCCCATGTTGACCATTGTTTAGCCTTCCACACTAATGTCATTTTTCAGCACTTGGCCTGTAACCTTGTATGCACAGGTGGTTAGGTAACAACCAGAGTACAGTGTGCACTTCTGGTCACCACATTTAATGGAATAACATGATTGCAGGAGACAGTGCAGAGGGGAAATACCAAGATGGAGTATATCATTTATGAGGAAAGAGTAGAAAGCTGGGATTGTTCCCCTTGGAAGTGATAAGGCTGGGGCGGGGGGGGGGGGTAGTTGGACATCTGATTGAGGTACACTAACTGCTTGAAGTGCCCTCTGATATGGCAGAAAGTACGAGACCTTTACCCATAACTAGTATATGAAACCAGAGGAGATTTGGAACCTGGAACACACTGTCTGAGTGGGGGGCGGAGAGAGGGAGGGGGAGGTGGAGACTCCCACAACATTTAAGAACTATCTTGACCAGTACTTGAATCACCAAGGCCCAGAAAGCTACAGGCCAGTTACTGGAAACTGAGATCAATATAGATGAGTACACAATGATTGGTGTGGACTTGAAAGGCTGAAGAAATTGTTTCTGTGCCATATGAATCAAAACTCTGACTTTAACATGGGACGAATTTGCCTACCACTCACCAACAATAAGATCAATTGACAGCGGATAATTCACCCATCAGCCAGCACCTCTCTGGGACACAGGAAGACACCGAAGCACCCAGAGGAAACCCTCAGTGTCACCAGGAGAACGTGCAAACTCCACTCAGACACCACCTGATGTGTGGGGCGCTGGAGCTGTGAGATGTCTGCACCGCATGCAGTTCCACTGTGCCCTCCCTGTGCTTCTCACAGTAAATGTGCAAATCTCAACAGTTCAAGTTCTGCATTTCATCGTACGTGGGATTCTGATATCAGTTCCTTTGTTCTGGCAGGCTTCATAATGGAATTATGAACTTGGCTAGGAGTACAAGAACAAAATCATTTTGGCATTCCTGGGCAAACTGAATGGCATTCAGACAGTGTTTCCAGCTCTTTATACAGCATGTCATAATGTTGGAATTGTCTCAAGGTCAGGATGAATAGTAATTTCTGGCTGGTGAGCGCCAGTTTGGAGCTGTAATGACACGCTGCATTGGTAGCACAGACATTATGAGCAATGATAGACAAATAATGCCTGCTTTATGCAGCATTTTTAAGTTTTGAAAATTTAGGATAAAAGCAGTTTATTTCAGAAAAATAAGTCAACAGAAATTTGTAAAATATAATTTATTATGTGCAGGATTCATTTGTATCTTATGTAAAATTTGATAATCCTCCCAAATGTACTTTATTCTCCTGACATTTTGGGACAGTTTCATGAATTCCATTTAAACTACAGTGCTTATTGGCCTGAATCAGCTCCTGTGCGGAGGACTGCTGCAAAATTAAACTGGCTACCTGACCACAAAGCACGAGGAACAGCAGTCGCAGCTTGCCTTTTCTTTTCCAAGAATAGTGTGTTCATTAATAATATTCATTATAGTTCTTATTCTGCTAATAAACACGAATCTGAGAGATGGCAAGAAGTATTCATCTGTAAGCCCCTCCCTTCCGCAAAGTTGATAGGTCCTTCTGCGTCCCGAACAACAAAGGGTTTGTCAAAGACATTTTAATAATGATGGCCTTTTCCAACAAAGGCAAAAAGCCTTTCCGAATGTTCGTCCCAGTCGTAGAGAGCGAGCAGCTAAATCGTTCATGATAGCAAGCAATTGAAAGCAATTTAATGTAAAAACAGAAAATGCTGGAAGAAATCATAGGTCAGGTAACGTTTGTGAGGAGAGAATAGAGTTAATACTGCGGTGACCTTCCAGGCTTGGGAAGCAATTTTACATTGTTCAGTCCTTTTAGTAAATGCTATTACCTTAATATTGAGCTGATTACCTACTTTGCAGTTAATATTTCAGATAGATCATAATGGAATAACAATTCCACAACGGACAACTTTACCAAAGAAAGACACAAAATGCTGGAGTAACTCTGGGTCATAGAGCATCTCTAGAGATCAAGGATGGGTGACATTTCAGCTCGAGACCCGTCTTCAGATTATAATGGACGCATATTGTTTTGCTAGAAACTGGCATCTTTGGTTCTGTTTACTTCAAGCTCCTTTTAAAAAAAAATCCTCCAAATTAAATCATATCAATTACGCTAATATTAAACCTATGTCAAATAATTGGAAATGGAAATTCCTAAACTACATCTAAGTACAAGGAGTTTACTTATTAATAGAAATGATGCATTTAATTAGATGCTTCTAGTGGCTAATTGCTTGTTGGTCTGGATTTGTTATAACCGAGCATATAGACCAACTAGGTGTATGTACCTTCCATATATAGACACAAAATGCTGGAGTACCTCAGCGGGGCAGGCAGCATTTCTGGAGAGAAGGAATGGGTGACGTTTCGGGTTGTGGCTTATCTTCCATATAGATTAGCCACCATGGTTTTATCCAATATACCCAAAGTAAAACTATTCTAATTTTTTAATATAATTCTAAATTGATCTAATGCAAATTTTTATTGCTGCAAAAGTTAATTGCAGTACATGTTAAAATGCCAAGTATTAAAACATTAATGACAAATGAGCCCCATAAATAGACTGCAGTCATATTGAGATTTGTTAGCAGATTTTCTAAGATGTGGCCATAAATTCTGAAAAGATTTTGGACATCAAAATTAATTTCCAGGCATTGTTGATCATAAGAGTCATTAAAACATCATTACTGGAGAGAGAATTAAAGATTTGGTGCCTTATCTGGGCCATCTGTCATCCAAATTGCAAACTTCAATCTGTTCCAGCAGCACAGGGTAAAAGAGTTTCAACATGTATGGTAGTAAATAAACATTAAAAAACTGCAGATCCTAGAAATCTGAAATAAAGGCAAAATAAAACACAGGAGCTCAGGCAGCGTCTGTGGGGGGGTGGGGGCGGGGGGGGGGGGGGGGGGGGAGGACAGTTGCATTTCCATTCTGAGACCTTTCATCAGAAAGATCCTGACCTAGGTACCAATTTCCTAGATGTTTTGTAATGTCTGTGTCAGTCTTGGTTTAGCTTAGTTAGAGATACATCATGGAAACAGTCCCTTCGACCCACCGAGATCACGCTGAGCAATGATCACCTGTACACTAGCTCTAAGCCACAAAACTAGGGACAATTTACAGAAGCCAATTAACCTACAAACCAGCACGTCTTTGGAATATGCTGGGAAATCAGACGGCACGGAGAAAACTCACACGGTCACAGGGAGAATGTGCCAACTCCGTACAGACAGCACCCGTAGTCAGGATCGAACCTGGGTCTCTGGAGCTGTAAGGCAGCAACTCTACCGCTGCACCACTGTACCGTCCCTGTCACATTCCTCACTCTGGTATTTAATGTGGCATGGCAGTGTTCTGTGTGCAATCTAGATGTTCTCACAATAGAAACTTGGGGTACAAAATCACTAGTTAGTTAGCATTGAACAACTGTGAAGAGCAGGCATGAAGTAAAAGAAGCAAAATTGTAATTGCAAGATTGTAAATGCGCACAGTGGCACAACCCCTATGAATCAGAATACAATCTTGACCTCCAGTGCTCTCTGTGTGGAGTTTGCATGTTCTCTCTGTGACCCTGTGTGTGTCCCCAGCTGTATTTGTTTGCTACCATGGACATGGGTCGTTAGGTTAATTGGCCACTGTAAATTATCTAAAGTTTGAAGGGGGGAGGCTTTGATGAGAATATATGGAGAATAGGTTACAGGGGAAGTTGGTGAGGAATGGGTTCCTGCTATAAACTGGCAAAGACCCAATGGGTCAATCCTTCCACGTTGCAACCAAATATGGAGATATATGAGCTATAACTAAGTAAACACAGACAGGCCCTTTATCTTCTGTAGCTCCAGGAAAAAGAGGGATGAATGATTTGTTTGAAGGCCCTGTTACAGATCTCTGATCTTTTATCTTAAATGCACTAACCCTCTTTATAATGGACCATCGGGGGCAATGGTGTCCATACTACTGATTGTCCACTACAGCCAAGTAAGGTATCATTGTATGTAGTTGAAACAAACAGCTGCAGATCATGGTTAATACACAAAAGGACATAAGGTGCTGGAATAACTTAGTGGGTCATCTCTGGAGAACATGGATAGGTGACGTTGGGATCCTTCTCCAGACTGATTCAGTCTGCTGAGTTACTCCAGCACTTTGTGTCGTTCCACCTTAAATCTAGACGCCTATGCTGGAGGTCTGCACCAGTTGACACAGCTGTTGCAGCTGCTCACATTGTAGCCCCCCGACAGAATGTGTGTTCTTCGGGCTGCCGCTACCGACAGGACACACTCGGTCACCGTGGTGTCTACCCTCTCACCCATCGCTTTGTCCGCTCCGCCGCTGCTGACTCCTCCTCCCCCGCAATCACCGACATCGTCAAAGGTGGAGCATGTCGGCATCCCAGGGAGAAAAGAGGAGGCCGAGTGGACATAGCGATGGCCAACAGAAAGAAGCGGCAGGACATGAGAGGGGAGGAAGCTCCACGGCGAGTGAGTGAGCGTGTCTTGTCAGTAGTGGCGGCTCAAAGAAAGTGCTATCGCAAGGGACTACAACGTGAGCCGCTAAAAACAGCCACATCAACCAGACCTCAGCAGGTCTATCAACTATAACTCAAGCCCGTTACAAAGGGGTCCACTAAAATGAGGGTTTATTGTAGTTTTACCTGACCAAATATTTGCAATATTTCCCAGTTTGGGTTTCTCACACGGGTTCGGGCAGAATTCCATGGTGGGTGGCATGGAGGTGAAATAAAAGGTCGTCGTTTTGGCAAGGACTCTTTGGAAAGTAATGCAGTGGTTGTCGAGGAGGCATTTTGACATGCGGTGGAAACAAGAATTTTTAAGAAACGCGGAAAAATATAAACACTCATTCAATGTGATAATTCTTGTGTAGTTTGGTATACTCCAATGAGCTGTAAATCACAATCCTGATATGATAATTCATCTGAAGATTATGAAGTGTTTATAATGAAACCTAGATCAAGAAAAGCAAACACAGATTTGTGCCTCCATCGTCAAGCAATGCAAAAGCAATACAAATGTAATTATTTCAACTTTTGCTCTCTGGCAGAGTATATAATAAATCACTATTAGACATTCCTTAACGAAAGGATCAATGAACTCACAGAGCACTAGTGAAGTAAAATTGGGCAAAACTGAATTAGCACTCATAAGGGTAATAATAATGTTGTCCATACTGCATTGGTCAAAGTGTGACTCAATACTACCATGGTCTAGTCCCATTGGGCTCATTTCAGTCATGGTGTAGACAGACTTTCCTATCTCTTTGCTGTATGAACTTTGCCCAAAATGTCTGCTGGACCTCAGGTGGACACAAGGAAGCAGGATCAGGAGTAGGCCATCCTGGCACCTCAAACCTGTCCCACCATTCAAGACTATCAAGGCTGATTTGCCCCAATTCACAACTATTCAGGGCCATAATGGGACTCTGCTTAGCACAGATATACCACCTGTTTCTAAACTCTTCCACAAATGCTCAAAATGGAAATGGTGTTGGAACTGTAGAGGGTTTTGCACGCTCCTTCCATGCTAAGTATATAAATTATTACAGCAGACAACTAACTGACAGGGGTTATTATTTTTCCACATATTCAAATGTTATAGTCCTAGAATCATACAGTGTAGAAACAGGCCCTCCGACCCAAGTTGTCCATGCCGACCAACATGCCCCATCTACATTAGTCCTTCCTGCTTGTGTTTGGCCCACATTTCATCCCTATCCCAGCACCTGTCCAAATGTTTTTTGAAAAATTGTGATAGTACCTGCCTCAACTACCTCCTCAGTGCACTTTGTGTAAAAAAAAGTTGCCCTTCAGGTTCCTATTAAATCTTTTCCCCATCACCTTAAACCCATGTCCTCTGGTTATATATCTGACTTGTATGTGTTCCATGCAGTTTATATTGTGGAGTCAATTGGCAGAGATCACACAGTGCTGCTCAGCTCAATGGCTCCGCATCAGGTCGTGCCCTCTTAGTCCTCCTTTCCTCTATGTTCTGCTGCTCTGAATGGCCTGTCCCACTTTCACGACCTAATTCACGACCTTTTTTACTCGTGGACATTTTTCATCAGGCTAGAAAAAACGCCCCAACCTACTTGATGCCACGAGTACCTACGACTAGCATCACGGCCTGTTACGACCTACCTACAACCTCGTGACGACCATGCTGCAAGTATGTCGAGGGCAAATTCGGCAGAGGTTGTGAATTAGGTCATGAAAGTGGGACAGGCCCTTAAGAGTTCTGTTTAGAATGCAGTCTGCTTAAAGGAATCACAAACTGGAACTTGTTACAAACTGGAACCAATGGAGAAGATGATTGTGGACTATCTTCCACAGGCTTAGCCTACTGACTCCTTCTTCTCTGGAGCTGAACTAATTGATGAGCAAATTGGGATTGGGCACAGACTTCCTTTTACAAGGAGCTGGTGAAATCTGAGTAAACTTGGCTGCATACACACTTTTTTCCAGAAACATTGCCCGATGGACTCATTTAAAAATAATCTGTCTGTTTATTCATTAGCTGGCAAGGTCACTTTTTAAAAAACTCGTCATGCAACTGAGAAAAATCAGCACTCTGATATGTCTTTATTGTGTTTATGTTTTGCAAAGGGTCAAAAGTTTATATTACTTTGCGTTTAGATTATTGAAAAGACTATACTTTGTGTCATCTGGTTTGAATAAGAGGCACATTTTTCTTCCTTTTTATTAATTTGTTTTGTTACCATCCATGCCGTTTGCAAATGATTAATCTTACTACTTTTGAGAGGTTTATTTTTGGCAAAGGTCCCAGCATCTGCTTTCAGCTTGGCTGAAGGTACTGATAGTGGGTTTAAAAAAAAAGACTTCTAATCACCAACAAGTCCAGTGTGATGCAAACTGTAGATTGCTTTAGGTTTCAGTAAGCCTGTTTTCTTGAAGATTAAAAGCAGAGAGTTTTGGTCCTCTGTTAGGCTGCCATACTGAGGTTACTATTGTCCCACGAGTGCGGTCTGCTCTGTTTCGTGAGTTGGTTAGTTATTCACTTTGTGCCCAGGGTAAGGGAAGTCTGTAGCTTGTGTTCACTGTGACTCTGTATCGAGCTGCGGGCGTGAGAAGCTTTTGCTGACCAGCTGCTCAATGATGTCTAAGCATCCTGAGTCTTAAAATCATAGAAGTGTCGGATCCAAAGCCATATCTAATTATAACCCTCTTGAACAGAACCACCACGGACTAATGGAGTGATTTTATGCAATGAGTTTGCCAGAAACATCCTGGGTTCTTGCTCTATGTTAACACATTGATGGTGATATACAATTGATGCCACCTTGTATAACCGGTTGGAAACAATAATCAGCCTCTGTTCTCATCAGATTGATGTCCACTGACAAGACATGTGGCCGTTTGTGTGTCAAAAATGAGAAGGATTGAACTTGCCGGTGATTTTTATAACCTGCTGGAGCGAGCTATCAAAGCTCATGTGCAAAACGGTATTTATTGAGCAACACCTTAGAGACTGAACAACAGGAGAGATTGTCAGCAACTAAAGCTACTTTACAAATAATCCGGAGGAAGAAAGGAGGACAGGCTTGAGATAAAGAGAAGTTCTTTAATGATGTGACATTGAGTTCCTCTGAGTAACCTTGGCTTGGTGCAAAGTGCAAGATGCGAGAGGATTGATGTGTTGATGGTATATCTCACTGCTTCACTGCAAAGAGAGAAATCGGTGCTTTTGATGGCTTGCATTCATCTCCCATTGAATATGTTTGCTTTATTTCGTTGTTGATCACAGGACTAAAGTGCTGAAAGAGTTACAAGTTTATGTATATCTGGGCTCGATGGCTATTGCTGAAAAGAAGTCAAAGTTTTGGCCAAAAGAAACACAGTTGAGGGAGGCGGTTGGTGGACTTAAGTAAACTGCAGTAGTGTTCGAACAGAGCTTCTCCTCTGTGGCTTAAATCCCAGGATAAAATTCAACACGAGTTTCTAATTTAGTT
Organism: Malacoraja senta; assembly: GCA_038087875.1. Taxonomy (NCBI): domain Eukaryota; kingdom Metazoa; phylum Chordata; class Chondrichthyes; order Rajiformes; family Rajidae; genus Malacoraja; species Malacoraja senta. The sequence goes on along the minus strand of JAXLNO010006153.1, from coordinate 182,116 downwards.
TTATAAGCCAAGTCAAAAGCAGAGTAACTGAGCTATGTTTGTGTTAGGCCTCAGTAGTGTTCTCCCGCTGGTGGGAAAAGGGGCTGAAGGTTTTTCCCAGAAGCACATGGAGATAATTGATCTGATAACTATGTTAATAAAAAAGGCAATTAATTACATCACCTGAAGTTAGGCTGCAGTATTGTTGGATTTGGATTCAAATAAGTAAGCCTGCCTTTTCACCAGCCTACTTGATGTGGGCAACCTGTCTCATCGTGTGGTGTTATCAATTACGCTGACAGATTACCTGACTTGTTCCTGAGGACCTGTGCAGCTGTAGGTATGAAAAGGTCCAGCGGGCGATCAAGCCGCATCTGGGTCTGGTCCAAAAGGAATGTTCCTGGGTTATTAAATGAAGGAATATGGCCGGTTTAAAAAAATGAGGGGAGCTTATATTTTAATTAGGAGTTCACGGCACTGACACAGTGTATCTTATTGATTAAGCTTGGTGTCTGGTCAATATTGCTGTGTTTGAATTGCTTTCTGTAATCTCTAGCCCTGATCTCTGTATTTTCATTTGCCCCTTGCATATTTTCTGCTCAACAAGATGAGGAATCTCATTGGCAAGAAAGGGAACAGTTTTGCCACATTGGATACCCCTGAATCACTCCACAGTCAGGTACAGCAGTCAGATATAAAGCTCCCTCTAACTGTCATTGCTGTTATTTAGTAAACGTTTAAGGAAGCTGGGCTCCATGTGCTTGAATGGTGCTGCGATCCCACCTTCAGCAATCACGTTTGATGGGCTTATTTTAAGCGAATGTTAAGTTATTTATTGAATATCATTGCAAAAAAAAAAAAAAAGATTCAAAACACCATTTTCTTGTGTTGTAGAGTTATCACTATTTATTTGTAATTGGTAATAATTTGATAATAATTGTAGGTGTTTCTGAATCAGTTTATATCAGTAACTGCTGTTGACTTAGTTTTAGTATCAGAATTATTCTGGCTGTTGCACACTTGATAAGTTTTTCTGCAGAGTTTTCCCCACTCTTGTGTTGTGAGAAAAGTACTATTGTTGCGTCATTGTTTTTCAAGTGGTTTAAGATATACAGACTATAATTTGCTGCTATCCAAAATACTCAGTCCTATTTCATTCCCTTTGATCAAGTTCACACTCCCGAGTAGACCAAGTAAAATAGAAAATAATTTTTAAGTAACATCTGTCCTTCGATTGTTTTGTCCATAGCTTCTAAAATATTTTAATCCATTTCCTATTTTCACTTGTGTGGTTTGATGGTTTCACGCCAAATAACACTGAATTCGCCTTCATGGATTGCTTGCTATCTGCGGATAGATTAATCATTTTAGATTAATCCAATTACTGTTCAGTCTAAATCTGTTGCTTGAAATCAGACAGTTTACACAGTAGATCTCAAATGTAAGAATGGTGAAATGAACCAATATCCTGAGAGTACAGAACGTTAGATACCGAGTCCACATTTATCAGTTATTCTACACATGATGTACATTAAAAGTGGGAAGAAAGCGGTTTGTAATTCCTGAGATGCAAAAAAAAGCAGATGCTGGAATCTTAAGCAAAACTCTAAGTGCTGGAGTAACACAGCGGGTCAGACAGAATCTGTGGAGAGAATTGACAGGCGACATTCGGTTTGGGATCCTTCCACAGACCCGAAACTTCACCTATCCATTCCCTCCGCAGACGCTACTTGACCCGCTGAGTTACAACTGCACTTTGTGTTTAGTTTGTAACTCTTCTTTTGTTTCAAAATTTTCAAAGGTCTTTTATTGTCACGTGTACCAATTAAGGTACAGTGATATTTGAATTACCATACAGCCATACTAAATAAAAGCAAGACACACAACTACATAAACATAGAAAACATAGAAAATAGGTGCAGGAGGAGGCCATTCGGCCCTTCGAGCCAGCACCACCATTCATTGTGATCATGGCTGATCGTCCCCTATCAATAACCCGTGCCTGCCTTCTCCACATATCCCTTGACTCCACTAGCCCCTAGAGCTCTATCTAACTCTCTCTTAAATCCATCCAGTAATTTGGCCTCCACTGCCCTCTGTGGCAGGGAATTCCATAAATTCACAACTCTCTGGGAGAAAAAGTTGTTTCTCACCTCAATCTTAAATGACCTCCCCTATATTCTAAGACTGTGGCCCCTGGTTCTGGACTCGCCCAACATTGGGAACATTTTTCCTGCATCTAGCTTGTCCAGTCCAATAAAAGTTAACATAAGCATCCACCACAGTGGGTTCCCCACATTCCTCACTGTGATGGAAGGCAATAAAATTTAATCTTCTTCCCTCTTTATTCTCCCATGTTCGGGGCAGTTGAACCATCCATCAGGGCGATCGAAGCTCCCGCAACCGGCAATCGAAGCCCCTGTGTCGGGGCGATCTAATCTCCCACGTAGGGGTGGTCGAAGCTCCCGTGATCGGTGTGGTCGAAGCTCCTGCAGCCTGGAGCTCCCGAAGTCGGTCTCTAAACAGGGACCGCGAGCTCCACGATATTAAAGTCCGCAGGCTCCTGCGGTTGGAGCTCCGAGGTCGATCCCTGGCAAAGGGATCACCCGTTCCATGTGGTAAGTCTTGCAGGCTTGAAGTCGGTCTCCAGCAAGAGACCGCCAACTCCACGATGTTAGGCTGCAGTGCGGACGGAGATACGATACGGAAAAGATTGCATCTCCGTCGAGGTAAGAGATTAAAAAAAGTTTCCCTCAATCCCCCCCACCCCACCCCCACCCCCCATATAAAACAAACTAAAGAACACTAAAACATACATTTAACACATACTAATAAAAACAACAAAGAAGAAAAGGACAGACAGACTGTTGGCAAGGCGGCCATTGCTGGCACCACCCGGTTGCTATGTAAATAGCTGTTCAATTGCTCAAAGGTATTTCATCTGAAACTTTCAGTGCAACATCGTTCCCTGGGAAACCGCGAAACAGGAAACTGTGTCCTGGTACACAAAGCACATCACATGTTTGGCTTACAGATTGCTTTGTCTTGAATGACGTTGAGTCACTTGAATGGTGAAGCTTCACTAGGCAATCCAATACATGTTTGATGTGTGCCCTTTAGATGATGGAATGAATTTGTGGAGTCAGAAGGTGAACAGGCCAATACTCTGTGGCTAGTGATTCAGCACCTACTACACAAGCCTTTCCTCTCTCTGCAATTCGAGTGTGTGATGGTGTACGCTCCTCATGGATTCTATTCTGCTTTATACCACCTGCAGGATGTGTATGCCTGGAGAGTATCAGCAGATCACAATGCCACACGGTATATGATGGGAAGGAATGTTTACTCTGGCATTTGTTTCATGTGAATGTTACTCTGCGCCAGCCACCCAGTTAAAATTTCACGAGAGTCTGATGAAGCATGGGAACAGGAAGCAGGACGAGACCACTTGACACATCCTTCAAGGGTCAATCTGTCTGTAACAACACATTCCCATCCACCTGTGCTAACCTTTCACCCCCTGTGCTTCCCTAACCATATCTTTAAAATTATTCAATGTCTTTGCTTGCACTGCCCTTTGAGGAAGAGGTATACAAACATAAACAAACAAGCACAAATTGCCTCAACTGTTGCGGCTTTAGGAGAATATTTGAGACAGAAGTCATAGTCCTCCTTTGTCTCTGCATAAAAATACAATTTATAGCCAACAAAATATATTTAAAACGTATTAGATGCAGATTATTTAAAATGTTGCCATTAATGTTTTTATTTGCAAAATGTAAATCAAAAATTAAAACAATATTTGAACCCATGAGGAAATTTAAAAGAGAATGGTTAGAAAAAATAACTATAAAACACCCAGAGGCCCAATTTTGTACCCGGCTGAGCCGTACAAATCTGGAAAAACTTCAAGAAATTTGCATGAGCTGGTCTTTCATGAGGGTTGGTGCAGGTTAATGAGCAGTGGAGGAATTCGGCAGAGCTTTTATTGAAACAGTGTAAAACTCCAAAGAAACATGGGCATAACTTAAAACCAGGCCTAAGCCATTTGTGCTTGAATTTCCTTCCTTTGACCTGTTACTGGGAAAGTCAGCATGGTGCCATGGTATGTTGTGAATTATCCGAGTAGCCGGAGAGTGCAGTCATTCAATCCCTGAATTTAATTTTTGCTTTGTGTGTAGAGTTGGCTCTGATTTTCTGTCGTGCACTGAAGAATGAACCTCTTTACTGTAGGTGAGAACTTGGAAGACATAATCACAATGCATGGCGGTGTGCAGGCTCGATGGGCCAATGGCCTCCTCCTACACCTATTGTCTATGTTTCTATGTCTGTCACATTGTTTTTACATTTCAGGGAGAGTGTGTTCTCATCTCTCTTACTTACTTACTTATTTACTGCCTATTATGCCTCCTGGCATGTAGGGCAGCAATGAAGGTCCTCCACTCCTGTCTGTTCTGGACACTACCCCAGGTCAGGTCCATTGTTTTCATTTCCTCCCCTACAGTTCGACGGCAGATGATTTTGGGTCTCCCTCTTTTCCTTTTCCCTTCCGGTGTCCAGTGCAGGGCTATTCTTGGGATGCTGTCTGGTTCTCTTCTCAGTATGTGGCCAATCCAGTTCCAGCGCCTTCTCATGATGATAGTGTCCATGGTTTCTTGTTGGCATTGAGCAAGGAGATCTTGGTTGGATATGGTGTTTGGCCAAAATATTCTAATGATTCTTTTCAGGTTCTTAGTATGGAAGACCAACAGCTGGTTGATGTCGCTCGCTGTCATTCTCCAGCATTCCGAGCCATATAGGATGGTGGAGAGGACACGGCTCTGGTATAACTTCAGCTTGGTCTTGGTGCTGTATTGCTGGGACCTCCATACATTGTTTAGCATTCTGAAAACATTCCTAGTCTTGTTTAGCCGGTTCTTGATGTCATTGTGTGCCCCGCCATCGTGTCTGACTTTGCTACCAAAATAGGTAAACTCCTCAGTTATGGGAAGATCATTTCCATTCACTTGGATTGTCAAGGGTTTTTGGATGTTTAGTGTCATTACTTCAGATTTGTTCTGGTTTATCTTCAGGCCAATTTGTTGTGCAAAGTCACTGAGATGGGATGTTTTTTCCTGCATGTGCTTGTGAGTGTGGGAGACCAGAGCCAAGTCATCAGCAAATTCAAGGTCTTCCAATGCTGAGAAGAGGGTCCATCGTATGCCTCTTGCTTGGTCCTCGGTCTGATGCATCACGCAGTCAATAACAATATTGAAGAGTAACGCCAACATCACACACCCTTGTTGGACTCCTGTCTTCACCTGTAATGTGTGGTTACTGTTCCCCACTCTGCAAGAGAAGTTGGTGTAGAAGCTCTTAATTACTTCTACCATATGCTGTGGGATCCCATACATTCGTAGTATGCCCCAGAGGCTGTCTCGGTGGATGCTGTCAAATGCTTTCTCAAAATCAGCAAAGTTGATGTATATCTGTCTATGCCACTCTGTGCACTGTTCTATAATGTTACAAGGGCAAATATCTGGTCAATGCATCCCCTCCCACCACAAAATCCTGCCTGTTCTTTCCTGAGCTGTTTGTCTACTACTTCTGATATATGTTGTATAATAATCTTTGCCAGAATCTTGCTTGGAATTGATAGAAGAGTGATCCCTCTCCAATTGTTACACTCTCTTAAGTTGCCTTTCTTTGGTATCCTAATGATGACTCCTTCTGAACAGTCATCAGGATATCCTTCCTTTCCCAAATAGCTGTGAAATGTGGTACAAATACTTCAGCTGCAAGTTCTGGGTCTGCCTTGAACAGTTCTGCATTGAGGTTATCTTGGCCAGGGGCTTTTACACTTTTGAGAGACTTAATGGCTGTAACAATTTCCTCCTTAGTTGGTGGTTCAGTGCTAATGTTCAGGTCATCCTCTGCTTGTTGGGTGTTAGCCTTTATTATGGGCTCTATTCAATACTTCATTAAAGTGTTCTGTCCAGCGAGCTTCTTGTTCTGCTTCTGTTGTTAGGAGTCGGCCCTTTTTGTCTACAATTGGTATCTCAGTGGTTCGACGATTTTTGCCACAGATTATCTTGGTTATCTTGTAGACCTTCCCTTGCTCCCCTTTCTCAGCTGCATCTTCTGCTTGATTAGCAAGATCTTCCAGGTACGCCCGTTTGTCAGCTCTGGCTTTCCTCTGAACTGCTTTGTTTGCCTCTTGGTACTGCATCTTGTATCTTTCTTGCAGCCGTTTGGACTTTGTCTCATTTATTTGCTTCTTTAATTTTCTCCTATTTTCAATGATTTGCCATGTGTCTTCAGTCATCCACTCCTTTTTTGTCTTCTGCTTAAACCCCAGGCTGGCTTCACTGGTTTTCACATAAGCTATTTTGGTTTGTTCCCACACAGTATTAATATAATTTGCATTTGGCGCTGTGTGATCATCAATATCTGCTAGTGCTTGAAACCTGTTCCTTAATTGTAAAACGAAAGAGCCTTTCACTTTTGGGTCATGTAGTTTCTCAACGTCAAACTGTTGCCTGCCTGTCTTTTTGCTCCCTGTTTTCCTCAGTTTTACAGCCAGGACTAGGTGGTGGTCACTACCAGCATCAGCTCCCCGTTTAACGTTAACATCAAGTAATGTGCCATTAATCATCGTGGAATAGTGAAAAGATTCCTGAGACCCCTCCTCGTGGCAAACAAATGAGAGAGAATTCTCCTCAAGAAATCTTTTGAATGGCAGCAAATATAAACAGTGGGAAGAGCACACACTGGTTTCCAAACCCTGTTGACTTAGATGGTGCTTAAATACCCAGAACCAAGGAGTCTGTCTTCAATGAAATCATCATCATCGGCGGTCACACGAAACGAGTATGGCTGTCCTCTCATGAGGACCAGAGGTCATAGCCTCAGAATTAAAGGACATTCCTTTAGAAAAGAGATGAGGAGGAATTTCTTTAGTCAGAGGGTGGTGAATCTGTGGAATTCTTTGCCACAGAAGACTATGGAGGCCAAGTCAATGGATATCTTTAAGGCAGTGCAGGTAGATTCTTGATTAGTACGGGTGTCAGGGGTTATGGGTAGGGCAGGAGAGTGGGGTTAAGAGGGAAATATAGATCAGCCATGATTGAATGGCTGAGTAGACTTGATGGGCTGAATGGTCTAATTCTGCTCCTGTCACTTATGAACCTGTGGCTGAGAATTTATTCTCTTATCGACACTCAGATGGCCATTAAAAAACGAATGTTTCAAGAATGGTGACATAAAAGCAGGAAGGACTCTGAAGCTGAGTACAACTTGTGTTAAATTAACTCCCAGCCACTGTCTTCTGCACTCTTCCCAATTTTACTAAAGGATATGGTCTGGTTTTATTCAGACAATAGATGTATCGCCAACTTTAGCTTCAGGTTGAAGCTTAGCTTGAAGTGGACATGGAGATGGCTTCAAGCCAAGCAAATTGGTAAATGGTATAAAAGGTAAGGCATTCAGTTTCATTTTGACAATCTGTCCTGATTCACAGACTGAATGGTGGCTTCTTTACTTTATTTTTATGGCCTACTCTCATGGATTCTTTAGAAATTGTCTTCAGGCTCCCAGAGCCCACTCACTGGCCGCAGATTGAAAGCCACAACGATACAGCATCTAGCCGTCTTAATTAAATCCAACCTGCTGATCTCAATCACCCTTCCTGGCCCAGCTGTTGATCTCCTGTGCAAAGAAATACTTGCTGTGAGCTATCCTTCAACTTGGCAAGTAAATGCTGTCCCAGCCAACTCGCCCACATCTCGTGAATGAATACATTTAGAAAACAACTTGTGCAAATTATGATCCTATGACCATTGCCACAACGCCTGATGCATCTGAAAGTATTGGTGTTTACAATTTTTTTGTACTGTATCTCTTTGTGTTCACTTTAAAATATTCCGTTTAGTACTGCATGGGTACTTGTCCCTCATATTTTATTAGGATGCAATATATTTTGGGCCAATTCATTTAATGTTAACTCACCCACATGTTTTTTTTAATAGATAATTTGGATAAATTTTCCTCAGCACCTAAATTTCCATGCAATGAGTTGATCACCCTCCTGTTGTCGTTTACCTATCATTGAATTTCCTGTAAGAATATGCTTTGATCAAAAGCCTGGGTTCCTTGTATATCTTTGTTTTTGCCACTAAATATAGCAGTGGTGCAGAGAGATCTGCATGATTGGAGATGTGACTATTTTCACTTCACTCTGCATGCCTGACCACATTTTAAGTGAGATGCAAAACTGAGCAAATTGAAATTAAGTTGATGAACACCTATTAATTATGATGCCAGAAAAATGGAAGAGAAAATGTTTAATTTCCACAGATGCAGATTGTAATTTGCATAAGTGAATGTTGAGATTTGCGTATTGGTTTCTTTGTAACGTACTCCAGTTAATTGTAGCATATGTGGTATGAAAATAGGTTTGTTGCATTTTGCCGGTTAGGGTTATCGTAAAACTTCTCCCAGCAACTTTGTAGCTAGGACTAAAAGCAATGGGGTGGATGGCATTGACTGCTTATAGAAGGGTCTGCAGAGAACCAAGAGCTGACTGCAGTACACACCCATTCGCACTTCTTGTGCATTGAGGAGCTGCAGAACAGAATGCGTTAAACATCATAAGTAGGAACCAAAGATCCTATAGCGCTATAGGATCTTTGGTAGGAACGTTGGATCTTTCCCTCGGCCTCTGGACTTGGGTTTTAGTCAAGTGCACTCCATGATGTCCTGACCCAGGGAGCTGGATACACTTTATATTTGATTTATATCAAAATTCATTTGAAAGTGATTTTTGATCTAGATATGTACGTGGGATTGTTTTTTTACTTACTTTATTGCACAGTATTGCAGCTGGTAGAGCCACATTCTCACAGCACCAGAGACCTGGGTTCAATCCTGACGTCAGCTGTTGTCTGTGTGGAGTTTGCTTGTTCTCCCTTTGACTACGTGGGTTTCCTTTGGGTGCTCCAGCTTCCTCCGGGTTCGTAGGTTAATTGGCGTCTGTAAATTGACCCGAATGTGTAGGGATTGGATGCAAAAGTGGACTAACATAGAATGAGTGTGAACAGGTGATTGATGGTCAGTGTGAAATTAGTGGGCCGAAGGGCCTGTTTCCATTCTGTATCTGCAAACTAAACTATGGTCAGTTATCATGGCACTTGTATAATTTGTAAACGAAAAGAGACAAAGTGCCGTAGTAACTCAGCGGGTAGGATAGCATCTCTGGAGAACATGGGTAGGTGACGTTTAGGGGCTGGACCCTTCTGCAGACGGATTGTGGGGGAGGGAGGGAGGGGAAAGAAAGCTGGAAGACATTTGTAATCTGCACTGCGGCTTTTCCCACCTATACCCAAGGAAATTACTGAAGACACTAAATTTTTAAGAAAGATGGCAAAGAAGGATGGAGCAGTGATATGCAGGGACACAAGTTGAATTGTTGACGAAATTCAAAAATAAAGTAAAATCACAATTAAAAGTTTAATTAAAAAATGGAAAATAGATACAGTAACATAGGAAAGAAGAGTAGGGTCAACATTTCTGACGTTCCCCTCTCATTAGAACTTCGATGGTGAAATTGCATGTGAATACAGTTTGCAGGCAAGTTTACAGTTGGGAGGCTGGGTGAAAACAAGCTGCAGGGGGCACATATATCCAATCCAAGTGTCCTTAAAGAACCTGCAAGATTATCATATCACATGGTCATAACCTGCCTTGACTTGGCAACAAAATGGGAAAGCACCATTTGATGAGATTTGCATAGGGAACAAATGGCGATGATGCCAGTGAAATCAAGATGATGAGGCTTGTCAAACATTTAGTGATTCGGTGTTCCTCATATATATATATATATATATATATATATATATATATATATATATATATGTATATATACTAGACTAAGTGGGACCCGTTGGGTCCCAGCATCACAGGGGAGGGCTGGTCCCCCAACACAATATTCCACCTCTCCACCAATTCCAATATTGGTGGCCAGTGGGGGAGCTTTCTAGAACGCTAGTATGGGTGTTATGGGCTCAAGGGAATGGTTTCCAGAGGGCTAGTATGGACTTTGTGGGCTGAATGGATTCTTGGGCTCGCGGCTCAGTCACTCAAGCCTGTTGTGCTGGCAGCTCACTCACTCACGGCTGGTGGGCTGGCAGTTGAATCATGGCTATTCCTTGAAATTCCATTTCAAGCAGGGTGCAAGGCCACCAAATTCAAGTGCAGTTTCATACCATTTCAAGCAGGGTGCAAGGCCACTAAAGACAGCGAGTCGTGACCTCTCCCTCCTCCATCTTGCAGAGACTGAGCCACGCCCACACTTCTGGGTTTTATAGTCCCTCCCCCCTCCCACCAGAAGGGGCGTGGCCTTCCTGGCGTGATTGACAGGAGCGAGAATCTCAACAAGGCAACACAGCTTTAGCATTTCCAAACCAAAGGCAACACAGCTTTAGCATTTCCAAACCAAAGGCAACACAGCTTTAGCATTTCCAAACCAAAGGCAACACAGCTTTAGCATTTCCAAACCAAAGGCAACATAGCTTTAGCATTTCCAAACTATATTTTCAAACCACATTAAGGGCACTGACAGGTCAGTAAAACCACTCACAATTTAGTAGACATGTGTTCAGTGTTATTCACAGCTCAGACTGAGAGACTTGACCCTCTCGCTCCCCCATCTTGCAGAGACTGACTGAGGCACTCAACACTTCCGGGTTTTATAGTCCCTCCGGAAAGGGCGTGGCCTTCAGGAGAGAGAATCTCAACATTATTTAAACACTAATAACTCTTTTATTTTTTATCGATGGGAAAAATCCTCTTGTCCTGCGCAGCGGAGGGGGACTCTGAGTAAGATGGCCAAAAATCACAGCCGTAAGTGGCAGCGTTTTTTCTAAAATCAATATACAGTACAACAGGAAGTGGTCAAGATCAGGCTTTTAGTAATATAGAAAATATGTCATTTGTATATGATTTCTAACCTTCAGTTCTTACAGCAGTTCATTGACCTGAATTGTTAACACTGTTTCTTTCTACACAGTTGCTGCATGATTTAATTTATTCCGATTATGTGTTTTGTATTTCTTTTTGTGATTCTATGCATTGTAAGGTGTCCTTGGGTTTTAGAAAGGCGCCAGTAAATAAAATGATTATTATTATTATTATTATTATGATCTGCTACATATCTCCGGCATTTTCTAGATTTATTTTAGATTTCTAGAATATTCGAGGTTTTTCCTTTTCTAACCTGAAGCCTCTGTCATCTGCTGGAGCACATTCTTACCTTGGCATCTACACAACAGTTTGTAAACCCTCAGTGAGAAAACACTTCTTTAATTTCAACCCTTTTTTTTCCGTAGCATCACGAGGGGGCAGTGTAGATGGATGTGAAATGTGCCGCTCACCGCTTTCCTCTCTAAATTGATGCACTAATATTGTTCCTTCGACAGGATCTTCAACTGCATGCCAAGAGCTCTGTAATTGTGACCATTAGGCAAATACTACATATTTGAACCATGAAGGGTCCTCACTGAATCTTGCAGCTTTGAATAGAGCCAAGTGATACGTTGCTTTTGTTTTGTTTGACAACGTGGGGTGGACTTGTTTATTTTCATCATATTGGCCCAAAAGGAAAAGCGCTGTTGTGGATTTAACACAGCATGTATTCTCCAGTAACATACTGAAAAGTTACTGAATTTAGGGAATTAATAGCGACGATCACAATAATTTGCACGTTAGTAGAAATCAACAACCTTTAAGAACAGTGTTGAACAGCTCGGTTGTCCGTCAGTCCGTAGGTCTGAAATAAGCAGCCGAATTAAGACTAATCTACTAATAAATTCATGGTGTCCTGACATGTTTGCGATATTTTGCAATACATGGATTGTAAATCAGTCCAGATTAGAGTGTGTTTACGGGAAAAAACAGGCAAATCAGAGCACTGGCAGCCAAAATGAGCTGATCTGTGGTGTTCCACAATTTACAATTGCGATGTGCCTGGGTCTGAGAGTGAGGTGTGGTTTCAGGCTGATCACACGACACTGTTGGATTTAAAGTGAAATAAATCTCTTCTATTAAAATGCTAATGCTGGCGAGGTGAAGAACTAGTTGGGTTTAACCTCGTGTTGAATACAGTGGTGGGTGAGGATAAGGGACACTACTTGAGAGCATGGCTGAGGTGAAAGCGCCAGCTATTTGTGAGTTATTGCCTGAGATATTTCCTCCCACCTCGGTGTGGTCAGTGGGGCCATCCTGCCTTGAATATTTCACATTTATTTTTACTAAGCCACAGTTTGACGTGATTCTAAGCGAATTGAACTGCCAATGTGCCGTACAGAAGGGAAGGCTGCAGACTTGGTGTTCAGCTTTGCTTGAGTCCGCCATTCTGAGCTAATGGAGCAAATAAGATTGATAATAGTCCTTGGTGCTTCTCAGCGCCTGTGCAGCAGGTGGGTAGGGGTAGATGGGCTGGAGAGCACAGTGTTGGGGCGGAGTGGGGAAATCAAGAGACAAGACTGTTTTATTGTCATATGTCTGGTGATGAAGTGCTTTGAGAGGTTGATCATGGCGCAGATCAACTCCTACCTCGACAAAAACCTGGACCCACTGCAGTTCGCTTACCGCCCACAACAGATCAACGTGGATGCGATCTCGCTGCCTTCCACTCCGCTCTGGACCACTTGGACAACAAAAACTCATATGTCAGGCTGTTATTCATCGATTACAGCTCGGCATTTAATACAATCATCCCCTCCAAACTGGTTACCAAACTCGCAGAACTGGGTTCTGCGCATCCCTCTGCAATTGGATCCTCGACTTCCTCACTCTCAGACCACAGTCTGTTCGTATTGGTGGAAATGTGTCAGACTCGATAACAATCAGCACGGGAGCACCTCAAGGCTGCGTGCTCAGCCCCCTGCTGTACTCACTCTATACTCATGACTGCGTAGCCGGTCACAGTGCGAACTCCATCATCAAGTTTGCTGACGACACCACTGTTGTGGGACGTATCACTGATGGGGATGAGTCAGAGTATAGAAGAGAGATCGAGCAACTGTCCATATGGTGCCAGCACAATAACCTGGCCCTCAACACCAGCAAAACCAAGGAAACTGATTGTGGACTTTGGAAGGAGTAGGATGGGGACCACAGTCCTGTTTATATCAACGGGTCGATGGTTGAAAGGGTCAAGAGCTTCAAATTCCTGGGCGTGCACATCTCTGAAGATCTTTCCTGGTCCGAGAACACTGATGCCATTATTAAGAAAGCACATCAGCGCCTCTACTTCCTGAGAAGTTACGGAGAGTCGGTTTGTCAAGGAGGACTCTCTCTAACTTCCACAGGTGAACAGTGAGAGCATGCTGACTGGTTGTATCGTGGCTTGGTTCGGCAACTTGAGTGCCCTTGAGAGGAAAAGATTACAAAATGTAGTAAACACTGCCCAGTCCATCATCGGCTCTGACCTCCCTTCCATCGAGGGGATCTATCAACAGTCGCTGCCTCAAAAAGGCTGGCAGTATCATCAAGGACCCACACCATCCTGGCCACACACTCATCTCCCTACTACCTTCAGGTAGAAGGTACAGGAGCCTGAAGACTGCAACGACCAGGTTCAGGAATAGCTACTTCCCCACAGCCATCAGGCTATTAAACCTGGCTCGGACAAAACACTGAACTTTATTAGCCAATTAACTGTTATTTGTACTTTATCAGTATATTGATTCATGTGTGTATATATTTATAGTGGTATATGGACACACTGATCTGTTTTGTAGTCAATGCCTACTATGTTCTGTTGTGCTGAAGCAAAGGAAGAATTTCATTGTCCTATCAGGGACACATGACAATAAACTCACTTGAACTTGATATGTCCCAGATGGAACAATGACATTCTTACTTGCAGCAGAACAACAGAATTTGTATGTAAACAATATAATAAACGAGAAAAAAAAGTTCAGAGTGTGTGTACGTGCGTGCACATAATAGAGAGAGAGAGAGAGAGAGAGAGAGGGAGAGAGAGAGAGGGAGAGGGAGATGGAGAGAGAGAGAGAGATTTATTTATTTATCTATTTATTTATTTATTTATTTATTTCAATCCTGTAGGCTCTGTAGTGACTTCTGTTCTGTTGCGAATAGGTGCCAATAGACCCCATCTTTGTGAACTGGGTAGGTCCACCTGCTGATCCTGAGGAACTCTGAGATCTGGCATTTTAGCTTGATCCCCTCTCATTTTTTATAACAAGATCGAATGGTAGGAGTTAAGGGCCTGTCCCACTTGGAGATTTTGTCGGCTACTGCTGGCGTCATATCAGCGTCGCCAAAAGATTTTGAACATTTCAAAATCCAGCGGCGACAAAAAAATGTTGCGACACTTGAAAAAACACCGCGCGTCAATACGTCATCACGCCGCAAATTTTTCAGTGACCCGATACGTCAGTCAATGATGCCCGCAGTCGCCGAAAAAACCGTCAAGTGGGACAGGAGCATTACCTGTCATTCCAAGAGCATGGGTTATGACAATTATGAGATTTCCTCTGTCTGCTGTTTGCCACACTTCTGGTCATAATGTCACAACTTCCTTTTGGTCATTGGAGACTACCGGCATTTCAAAAGCAACAACTGTACTAATATTCACAGGTGGTGCCGCATGCTTTAATCCAGTGGCTTTCTTGCGTGGGATTTGTGTTTGTGCTGAACTGAGAGCCACTCAGATGAAATTTCTATTGAGGGTAGACAGAGGCAATGGAAATTTTTGTTTCCACCTCCCCAAAGTTGTTCTCACTACATAATTCAGTAAAGCAAGTTGAATTCAGGTGTGAGAGAGAGGCAAACAATCACTTCCTCGGCATTAATCATTCACCTATTTGATTCCAAAACAAGATTAATGTCGCTGAAATTGTCTTTTGCCAAGAACAAACTGTACTAGCACTTGGAATGAAGCACGTCTGTGAAGTTTAAAAAAACTTTGCATATACATATAGTCCATCAAACACTGTAACTGTACACGACAAAATTTACAATTTCACACTCATTTGTATTGCTAACAAATAAATCTGTCCATATTCATCAATATTCTTTCCCTCTCCAGATACTCTTAGAATATTTTGGCCGATTTAGAATTTTGCTCTTTCTATTTTACATTGTGTTTTCGATCTCCCCGACCAGAACTGTTCATTTGTCTCCTTACAGTGTTCAGCTCTTATGATTTTTGTTTGGACACATCAATAAAGCATGATGGAAGTGGGAACACCCAGCATTCATACATCATTCTAATATTGTTCCAAGATATACTGTTGCTCAGAGAGCTGCCCTCCTTCCTGCTCTTTTGCTTTGTATCTTTGGAGAATAAGAAAAACAACTGGGAAGTGGGCAAGACTGCAACACCAAGATAGGATAGTCATAAACCCATGAGCGACAGTGCTGCTGAATGTTCACAAGTTATAGGAGTAGAATTAGACCATTCGGCCCATCGAGTCTACTCCACCATTCAATCATGGCTGATCTCTGCCTCCAAATCAGTGAATGACACTGCTGCTGAATGTTGAGAGGGTTGCTATTCGGGATCCAACCCAGATCTAGGGACGATTGCCAGCAGGTGTCTGATGCACAGCTTCTTGGCATTCTTAGTGCAAATTACCATGACTGACTTTTAAGCGCCTGTCCCACTTGGGCCACCTAATTGGCGAGTTTAGAAGAGTTTGAAATAATTACATGTTGAAGACCTCCTTTGACTGTAGAAGACTAGCTACGACTAGCTACGACTAACCTCGGGAAAATTGGACACCGAATAATGGAGAGTGAAGACGACCTCCTTCGATCTCCTTCGACCTCCCTTTGACTATGATGAAGACTATCTACGACTACCTTCGACTACCCTCGAGTACCTACGACTAACATGCCGACCTACTACGACCAAACCTACGAGTAAAAAAAGTATCGATTTTTTCCATGGCGACCTTTTTTTACTCGCGGGCATTTTTTAACATATTGAAAAAAACGCCGCGACCTAGCTAAGGCCTCGAGTACACAGAGACCACTCTCGAGCATGAAGGAGAGTTACGAAGACCTCTTACGACCTCGTGTCGACCATGCTGCGAGTATGAGTCGAGGGCAAACTCGCCAGAACTCACGGATTAGGTCACCCAAGTGGGACAGGCCCTTTAGGCTTTAGACTTCACTTAGAGATACAGCGTGTAAACAGGCGCTTTGCCACACTGAGTCCATGTCAAGTAGCGATCACCCCGTACACTAGCAATACCCTACACACTAGGAACAATTTACAATTTTTACCGAAGGCAATTAACCTACGAGCCTCTATGTATTGGAGTGTGGGAGGAAACTGGAGCACCCGGAGGAAACTCACGCGGTCACAGGGAAAATGTTCAAACCTCTGTACAGACAGCACCCGTAATCTGGATCGAACCCGGGTCTCTGGCACTGTAAGGCAGCAATTCTACCGCTGCACCACCATGCCGCCCTGCTTTTCTTGCTTTCTTGCTTTGTGTTTTGTTTTTGAATTGCGGTTCCAACTAGTTAACTGTAGCTGCAGCAGAAGACAGATTAGTTGTCACAAACCAGATGCATTAGTAGCATCAAGACCAGAACATCAACATACCTGTGTGATGCATGGCATTTTCTCTTCAATCCTGGGTTACTTTTTTACTGTAGAATATTGCATGCCACTAAATATCTTGCACAAAGATGTTGATTAATCTTGGCGGACTGGACAGGACTACATCTTTGTAAGGGGAAATTTCACAATTCTGTCCCTACAGATTTTGAGGTCTGTGAAGATAGTAGTGTAAATCGTTTGAATTCATGTTCCTTTGTCCAGGAAGGGAATACCTGAAATTCGAGTATAGTGCGTGATGTTTCAACTATTATTTTAAATGGCTGGAAATTAGAACAATCTGTACCCAGATCTGCAGTCTGAGCTCAGTGAAAGTGACCAGCTGAAAAAAAGCATGAAATGGTAGCAATAGTCAAATCACTGACCTCAGTTTGACTGTGTCATCTTCCTCTATTAATTTTGTGAGCGCACTTTTAACTTGAATTCTAGAGTCAACACATTTTCTGTTGTGTTTACAAAAATTATTAAGTTTATTCCAAAGATAGATACAAAAACGCTGGAGTAACTCAGCAGGTCAGGCCACATCTCTGGAGAAAATGGATACGTGATGTTTCGGGTTGGGACCCTTTGTCTGGAAAAGGGTTTTGACCCGAAACACGACCTATCCATTTTCTCCAAAGATGCTGCCTGACCCACTGAGTTACTCCAGCATTTTGCGTCTATCTTTGGTATTAACCAGCATCTGCAGTTCATTTTCATTACATTATTAATTATATAGATTATTATAATTCTGGAAACATGAAGTAGAACCACATGGTTTGCAATAACATTATGCTGAAACAGTGAGGCAACATCCTACCTGGAACGAAACAAAGGTTGGCCAGATCTGGATTGATTTTTCATATTTAATTTTGTGATTGGGGCCATGATTTGGTTGATTTGGAAGTAGTTTGGAGGGGATTTACACTGTCAGGAGGTTGTACGGCTTGAGGGAAGCCCAGGCGGGAAACATGACGGAGCTTGGGGCAGCCCCCAAATAGTGGAACGAGCAGAATTTTGTGTTAACAACTTCATTATTGCTGAAATAAATACCTCATCCAACATCCACCAACAATTTGACAGAAAATCTGAAATGCACATTTCAGTGAAATGAACCTAACATTGTCTTAGATTTATTGAAAGGTGTGGTGATACCTATCAGAATATTTCTGTTCTGCCTTTTAATGGCATGCAGTAGTGTGCAACATTAGATGAGATCTGACATTGTAATTTGAAGAAGGCTGATTGTGGTGATATTATAGAACTGGCTCCCATCACAAGTCTAGGAATAAATAACAATTTCAAGGTGAAGGCTTAGGTGAAAGTAATACTTTAAACTAAAACAAAATGGTAATAATAGTGCAGGAAGGAACTGCAGATGCTGGTTTACACCGGAGATAGACACAAAATGCTGGAGTAACTCAGCGGGTCAGGCAGCATCTCTGGAGAGATGAAATGGCTGACGTCTTGGGTCGAGACCCTTCTTCAGACTGAGAGCCAGGGGAGAGGGAAACTGGAGATATGAAAGGGTATAGAAAACAAATGAATGAAAGGTATGCAAAAGGACAAATCAAAGCCAGCAATGATGATCAGGGAAGGTGGGGCCCACAATTGCCCATTGTTGGCTGTGGAGATAGTGATAACGAGCGAAACTAATGAGTGAAACAGTGAAACTAAGCAGAACGACAGTGAAACTAGTAGAACGACTAGGGTGGGAGAGGTATGAAGAGAGAGCGAATGAAGGGTTACTTGAAGTTAGAGAAATCAATATTCTGAAGAAGAGTCTCGACCCAAAATGTTACCCATTCCTTCTATCCAGAGATGCTGCCTGACCCGCTGAGTTACTACAGTTTTTTGTGTCTATCTTCAATATTCATACTGCTAGGCTGTAAGCTGCCCAAGCCAAATATGGGTGCTGTTCCTCCAAGTTGCATTTGGCCCCCCTCTGACAGTGGAGGAGGCCCAGGACAGAAAGGTCAGTTTGGCAACTGGGAGATCGCAATAGGCCAAGGCGGACTGAGCGTTAATAGTGTTCAATGTGTCTTTTGTCAAAGCTGGCAGTTTACCACATGCTCTTTGTACTGTGAAGGAATAGCTTTTCACCCTCTGTTCTCTGATTCCTCTTTCCAGAACCTCAGGAACTTTCACAGCCCCAACTCTGTGGGCAGCCCCAGCAATGACAGCAGCCTGTGGGAGCCGAACGCTAGTAACGGAAAACCGTGGACACCCTGCCTTTACGACTCTTCACCCCAGCCGGGCGCCACCCCCACCTGCAGTCCCGAACCACAGCATCATGGCGACTTAGAGAAGCCCTCCACCAGCAAAGGGGAAACCAGCAGGAAGGAAATGCAAGCGTTTGGAACTGGGAAGCAAAGCTGTCAGAGAGGCGAGAATGATAAAGACTCGTGGAGGAGTGGGGAGGTGCTGGCACAGGATGTATTTCAGCTGGATGGTGAATTGGACATTGAGCAAATAGAAAACAACTAGGCTATCAGGTTCCAGAGTGCTTGAGCAGAAGGCATCTATAAAATTCTGCAGTTTGTTGCATTTTTTTAAATGTTTTGAACGGTGCTCCAAAGCACTCTGTCAAAAGGTTTATCCTTACCTAGAAGTCCATACCTACGAGTTGAATGTGCCAGTGGAAAATCAGGCGGTCACGGTTTAATGGGGCAAACACAAAGAGGATGGGAGGTGATTGCTAGTGTTCAATGTACAAAGGTTAAAATTGCCCGTGTCCTGGAGGTTAAAGTTGTGCTTGCGAGGGTCACACTGTACATGTTTTTTAATACAAGCTTTATCATCGTTTTTTTATATATATATATATATCAGCTGTTTCAATGCAGTGTGGATGACATTTATAAATCTGAACTAGTAGGTGACACTTCCCCACCCACACCATACCAGCTCCAGTAAATGAGTGTCTAACAGAGATGCCAACTTTCCAACCACAAACTGCGATCTCAATGGATTCATGTCACAAGTGCAATCTGTCATCTGCTGCATACTTGCTTACTATTGTTTGATTTGTACTTTATTTTATCTATACCTACCATTTAAAAAAAACATGTTTTAACCATGTTTATTTTGCATCTTTCCATTTTCTTCTTGCACACAAACTTTAGTTATTCTTACCTCTGCCACAGCACATTGAAGCCAAGCTGCTCTGGTTGTGACTGCTGGCAAAACTCTGGCTTGTTTGTACTACTGATGCCTGCACTGCCTTGCTGCAGATTTTGTTTTCTCCCGGAATGGAGTAATGAGCAAAATGTAGGGCTCCTCGCATTATGATCGCATTTGGGATGCAGCAGCCAGCCTCGTTCAGGGTGTCAACACAGGCACAGTGCCGCCTTTTGTACTGACAGTTTCCATAGAGCCACTGGTATCTCTACTATCGATAGGCTCTCTGCCAAATGACTAATGTCTGAACTAGAAACATAGAAAATAGGTGCAGGAGGAGGCCATTCGGCCCCTTGAATCTGCACCTCCATTCATTGTGATCATGGCTGATCATCCACAATCAATTATCCGTGCCTGCCTTCTCCCCATATCCCATGATTCCACTAGCCCCGAGAGCTCTATCTAACTCTTTTAAATTCATCCAGTGAATTGGCCTCCACTGCCTTCTGTGGCAGAGAATTCCACAAAGTCACAACACTCTGGGTGAAAATTGTTTTCTCATCTCAGTTTTAAATGGCCTTTCCTTTATTCTGTGAGGTGGTGACAGCTTATGACAATAAGGAGAGAGGAGAAGCAGAGTATTAATTGAGTATTAATGCAATTAGTATGATTCAAAATTATCATATTGAGTTGGAGCTACAAATAAGAGCTCTCATATAAATGTACACGTTGAAAATGTACAGGTTATGGGAATTGCCCAGATATCCAGCCAAAATCAGCCAAGTTGGCATCACTGACTTTGGACACCCACATTTCTGGATGTATCTACTGTAGGCTCAGGGTGTCCATAATGGACTTGTATTATGAACATTTTTAAAAACCCACTCGCCATTGTTAATTTATATTAAAATAGTTCTACACAAGACAAACATGTTTTTTACTGCAAGGATTATTTTCTATCACTGACATTTAACTTACTATCTACAATCCTGTCCTTTGTGATTATCTTAAATGGAAACTAGTTTTATTGAATATTAAAGATAAAACCAGTGCTTTTGTTTTCAGATAAGGCTGAACACAATAAAAGTGGAAGGAATGAGGCAGGGTGTGGAGAGCTTGCACTTTTGTAAGTGTGACTTTCTTGAGGTATTGCGTTCCCTGGAATAACAGGAATTATAAGAAAAGCAGCTTGTGGAAATATTTTAAACCTTTATTTTAAATGTAGACCAAGCAATATTTACGCCTATACAGTACTACCTGCATGTGCTAAGGAATCTGATGGGAGCACAAAGAATTGTTTTACGTTAATACCTTGCAACTCATGAAATCCTTTCAAATACATGATGACTCAAGAGTTCAGCCACAAAATCCAGTGGCTGAATGCATTTTTCAGACCATTAGTAGCAACAATAATGCAACGCAGCGTAACCTATTTGCCTTACTTCAAAAGCTTACACAGTTAATGCCACAGTTATATGTGGCAAGTCTGGGCATTTTAAACAATGAAATGTATGCTAGCAAATCTGGGTGCATATTCTGTATAAAAGACTGCTTACATACAGCGAAAACATGGGCTACAGTTGCTGAAATGAATTGGAGAACACTACTGTATTTCAGAATGTTTGTAACATGGTTTTTAACTTGAAGCAAGACATTTTTGAAGTTTGAAGATGTGTTCTAAATCAGTAAACCTGATTGTTATAACGTGTGTCTTCAGCAAAACTGTATCACTTCCTGCTGTTTTACATAGGCTGTTCTCAACTTCCAATAAAAAAAAACTGAAGTACAAACTATTTTTTCCCTTATTATTTAACCACTGTTGTAGACTGATCACATCTCTACATTTGGGAGAAAAATGATACGATCCAGGCCTCTGTTTTGCTATTCTTAGGATTATAATTATTTACCAACCTTTTTGAGTTTATCAGTGTAAGGCTGGCTATATCAGATATTTATTTCTCAATTCTCATGGGCTATTGTTTGCTGTTACTACTCACCCATTCACTGATACTACTGATGGTATCCAGCTAAGTGAGCTAGCCCAATCTCGCCAAACGAGAAACGTTTAAGACTGGGAGAAATATCTTTTGATTGTTTTTCAGGAAGTTGAATTCCCTCTGGGGGTTTTATTTGGTTTTCGGTGCAGGGAATCAAATTATGCCTTTGTAACAGCAATCGGGATTTTGCGGCCTTTAAATTGCGACAAGAAGCATAATCAAATGGTATGAAAACAGAAAATGTTGGGAACACTTAGCAGGTGAAGCAGCATCCATGGAAAGAGAAATAGAGTTCACATCTGCTCAAAGATCATAAGTAATAGGAGCAGAATTAGGCCATTCGGCCCATCAAGTCTACTCCGCCATTCAATCATGGCTGATCTATCTCTCTCTCCCCTAACCCCATTCTTCTTCCATCTTCCCTTAAACCCATAAAGGTATTTTATTAGAGCTTGGACAAGGAGAAAAAATTAGTTGCAGAAAGGGTTGGGGAAGCGGGTTGGAGAGGGACGAAGAATTTTGCTGATAGTGTAAGTCAGGGATGGAGTAATGCGGGGCAACCAGAAATAAAATGGAAGCACTGCCCAACTACCTTAATTTTGTAGCTCTTGTTCATTTTCTGGCTCTCTAACTACTTCCATTAACTCATGAACTGTATGAGAGCCACAACCTTCTCATGCCAGAGATCCAGGTTCACTCCTGACTTTAAGTGCTTTCTGTGTGCAGTTTGCCCATTAGAGTAATACAGTGTGGAAACAGGCCCTTTGACCCAACATGCCCACATGGGCCAACAATGTCCCAGCTACCCTAGTCCCACTTGCCTGTGCTTGGTCTATAACCCGCAAACCTGTCCTATCCATGTACCTGTCTAACTGTTTCTTAAAGGATTCTCCCAGCAAATGCGTGAATTTTATCCAGATATTCTTTTTTCCTCCCACATCCCACATCCCACATGGGTTGGTCAGATAAATTGGCCACTAAATTATCCGTATTGTGTGGAATTCTAAGGGGGATGGTGGAAATGCCAGGAGAATAAAACTGTTGGGATTAATGTAAGTGGGTGGACAATGGCGTGCATGGACTGATATGCCAAAGGTTGTTTACATGCTGTATCTTCCTATAGCTCAATGAACTGTGCAACTCATTCCCACAGCAACTGCTGTCTCACCAGGTTAATTCCCGGGATGGCGGGACTGACATGATGAATGAATGGATCGACTGGGCTTGTATTCACTGGAATTTAGAAAGATGAGAGGGGATCTTATAGAAACATATGAAATTCTTAAGGGATTGGACAGCTAGATGCAGGAAAAATGTTCCCGATGTTGGGGGAGTCCAGAACCAGGGGTCACAGTGTAAGAATAAAGGAGTAGGCCATTTTGGACTGAGATGAGGAAACACCTTTTCACCCAGAGAGTTGTGAATCTGTGGAATTCTCGGCCACAGAAGGCAGTGGAGGCCAATTCACTGGATGTTTTCATGAGAGAGTTAGATATAGCTCTTTGGGCTAACGGAATCAAGGGGTATGGGGAGAAAGCAGGAATGGGGTACTAATTTTGGATGATCAGCCTTGATCATATTGAATGGCAGTGTTGGCTCGAAGGGCCGAATGGCCTACTGTTCCTATTTTCTATGTTTCTATGTCTATGTTTCACCCTATCACAGATATTCACTTTGCCCCATCCAACCTCCCCCCCACCCCATTAACCTTCTCCATAATTTTAACTTGTTTTCTCTCTTTTCCAAAAATAGACACAAAGTGCTGGAGTAACTCAGCAGGTCAGGCAGCATCTCTGGAGAAAAAGGATGGGTGACATTTCGGGTTGGACCCCTTCTTCAAACTAGGCTATTCTTTCTTTTCCAACTGCGATGAAAGATCTTTGACCTGAAATATGAACCATGTTTCTCATTCTGCAGATGTGGCCAAATTTCCAACAATGTCTATTTATATTTTAGATGACCAGTATCTGCAATAATTTGATTTTTGTTTGCAATCTGGTAGTAGCAATGTTACAAAATGTTGAGATTTTAAAAATAAAGTCTGCAATTTATCCCATCAGATAAAGCATAAAAAGAAGTTTAATTTGACACCTAATTCACTTTCATATCTTCAGTATTAAATAAGTTATGGCCATTTTCATACTTGGAAATTAGCATCTTGTTCCCTATTGCTTTTCCATTGACTTAACACAAAAGCTGTGATCGAGGACAGTTAAAAGCCCATAACTTTCTTAAAAATTAAGATAACTGAAATACAGTTTCAGTTATTATACATTGAAGCATTCTGAAACAAATATGAAACAATCTTACTTAGAAGACATGAAATTAAAGCATATAATTAGTTAGTTACCTAATTGTAGCTAATTACAAAATTCAATTACTAGATCTAAACATCTATCAATTTCTTAAGAATAGATTAACATTTTTAAATAGCCTAATAGTGTCCAAATAACATTCACACAATAATTCACAATATAACATAATTTTTAAATCTAATTTTCATGAATTTACAGGCCAAATGGAAGGAATTGAATGTTTAATACCTGTATATTAATGGGCATTTATATCATCTTGTGAGTGAGGATTTCTGGAACGCGATCTTTTGGAACGTTGATTTGCGGTGAATTTAACCCCGTATTGGCATGAAAAATACTGCCGTTAGTTCGGGGAATAAAATCACCGTGTCGCATGAAAAAATGTGAATTAAAGGCTTCTTAAGAAGCACTTTTATACATTTAAAGAAACCACTTTCGTTTACCTGTCCCGTGTGTGAAATCCGTCCCCGTTATCGGCATTGACGCTTCAGGAGCTGCTTTTAAAATTACTCTAGCGCTGACATTGACGATTTAATAAAAATAAAAAATACACAAAACGCCACTAGGAACGATTCTTCAGCCAACGCTTGTACTCCAACAAAATATTAACCAGGACAAGGGAGGAGAAACCCGCGTTTTAACCCCGCCCCCCCTTAAAGGCGCCAAAATCGCGCACACGGCCAGTGGCAGAATTACAGCACGACTGAAGGTAAGTTTTGTAACATACCTACTGGTAGTCTGTTCACATATGCCTTTGCCCCACTTCAGACCTATCCTTATAACTATAAAACTCTGATCTTGGATGTGTGTGTGTGTGTGTGTGTATTTATTTGTTTGTGTGTTTTCACATCTTCTCGAAAAAATGATGCACGAATGGGATTTTTTTAACATATTCTGGTAGAGATTTATCCCCTGGAATCCGAAATCGGCGTACCTGAAAAATTTGTGCTTTATTTCTTGAGTTATTAATAAAAATGTTCACAAATCCGATCAAACTTTGAATTCAAAACGCCTGTTTTTTGACGTGACAATGGATCTGCCTGCCGTCTGCTCGCGCTGCGACTGGCGTCACCTCCCACCCCTCCCTCCTCCCCCCGTTGTTCAAAAGTCGGCCTTTGGTCGACAGTCGCTCGTGCCTTGGCCCGCGCCGACCGCCCGCCCGCGGCCTCCCTCGAGTCCACATCCGCCCGCATCCCTCTCCCTGTCTCAGCCCTCTCCCGTCTCAAAAATACGCCGTAAATCGGAAACCCCAGCTCCAAAAGGCAGCAAGCTCCCCTCTCCCTGCCTCTGCTCTCTCCCTGTCCCTGGAGCTTGCAGCCTGGAGCAACGGAGTATTGAGTTCGGGAACCAGCCCTCCCCTGTGACGACCCTTCCCCACCCCGGGCTCTGGATTGAAGTCGCTGAACACGCAGTCCTTTGGTTGACGCCTGCCCCGCTGCCCGCTCCCCCCTCCGTCTCCTCTCTCCACCCCTCCTCCTCCTCCCCCCCTCCTCCTCCTCTCCCCGCTCCTCCTCCTGTCTCCCCCCTCCTCCTCCTCTCTCCCCCCTCCTCCTCTCTCCCCCCTCCTCCTCTCTCCCCCCTCCTCCTCTCTCCCCCCTCCTCCTCTCCCCCCTCCTCATCTCCCCCTCCTCCTCTTCTCCCCCTCCTCCTCTCTCCCCCCTCCTCCTCTCTCCCCCCTCCTCCTCTCTCCCCCCTCCTCCTCTCTCCCCCTTCCTCCTCTCTCCCCCCTCTCCTCTCCTCTCCTCCCCTCTCTCGGCCTCCTCCTCTTGCCCTCCTCCTCTCCCCTCCCCTGGCCTCTCTCCTCCCCCCCCTCTCTCCCCCCTCCCCCCTCCCCCCTTTTCTCCAATATCAAGGGGGGTGATTGTTGTGTGCATGTGGGGAGTGGTTAGTGTGTGTGTGTGTGGGGGGGGGTTGGTTAGTGTGTGTGTGACGCTGCAGGCCGCCCCCACCGCAACCGTGCGTTGAGGGGACGGGACCCAACGGGCCCCCCTTGGTCTAGTAAGACTTAATTTTATTATATCTAACTATATCAATAAAACTTTGGTTAACAAATGCAAATTTCTACAGCCTTGAGACATTTTGTTGTTCTCCAGATGAAATAATTGATGAAGATACTGTATATTCCTAAATTAGCATTTTGGAACGATGGCAGGTAATGGGAAAGGATGGTTTGTATAACCACGTAGCTGAAGATGATCAGTTTTCTATGTACCCATTCTAATGCATGTTTTTCAATATTTTCAGATGAGGTTCACCACCGACTGATTAGAAACCACTGATTAAATAAAGGGGAGCTGCACATAGGTTGAGCTTCCGGTGGTGTCGAACTTATTCATGCATGGTACCCAACACTAGCATAAACAGAGTGTCGCAAGCTAGAAATCCAGTGCTCGCCCATTTTCATGGTGAAAATCATAGCCCTCCTTATATAGATTTTCTTTCTTGTATTTGTTCTTCATTTGCAGCTCGTTTAGTGACACACCCAATTGGGAGATTACATGTTTAATTCCTGCTCTCGGATGGGAACTGAAATGTGAGGAACTGTCACAGAAAATTCTCCATTACCGTAGACGTTACATGCTTTTCTTTGACATTCTGACTGAAGTTTTATGTTTCTGTCTTGAGCAAAGTAGAAAACTGCAACACTTTTTTTGAGGCCACAAGTACTTAAAGCTGGACTGAAACACAAGGTGATCGGGTGGTGAAAATCAGTTTAAACAAGATGCAAGTGATTTAATTCTGAATTTGAGGTTTAGTGAACGTTCCTGATCTAACCCTGTTGCATTTGTATGTCTTTCATCTGTTCTGGACACAAAAGAAAAACAACTTTTTCACACAAAGGGTGGCGAGTGTATGGAACGAGCTGCCAGGGGAGGTAGTTGAGGTAGGTACTATTGCAACGTTTAAGAAACATTTGGACAGGTACATGGATAGGACAAGTTTGGAGGGATATGGATCAAATGCAGGCAGGTGGGACTCGTGTAGCTGTGACATGTTGGCTGGTGTGGGCAAGTTGGGTCGAAGGGCCAGTTTCCACACTGTATCACTCTATGACTCGAGAAACTTATAAAACAGCAAAATGAGCAGTGTGTTTAAAATCAGTAACTAAACTCACCAAGTCCTTTTGCCTCTTGTTGGGCAGTGTTTTTTTTTCATTTTTAGGAAGCATAAAAGGATAAGTGATACCAATTATTTTTAGAAAGTTGTGGTTTGGTTATAAAAAGCTGCTAATCAGAAAAGAAAACAGAAAAATGATTCAGAGAAGAGTGAAAGGAACAGACGTCCCTGGGATTTTCTGGGCAAAGTTTGGGATTTTGTTACAAGCGAGAGTGTCTCTGTTTTCACAAACAGATTTCTGAAAAGGGTTCCCACAATATTATTTATTAGTGTATTCAAGCAAAGGAAATCTGATAGCAAAATGTCCCAATATATTTGGTTAACCATTTCCTCCCCTGTGGGGAAATTGTCCAACCCACTCTCCCATCAGCCACAACCAAGCACAAGGATGATGTCAATCTCGGTTAGAAAGTAGGCAGGAGATATTTGCTCCCAGTTCATGGGACTGTGATAACTGATAACACTCGAAGCGATCACTGGGAGGAATACTATTGTGTCAATAGTTGCTTCACACTTTAACACCAATGTAGGTACGTCTCAGTTCAGTTGAAATTGTACCATACGTGAGTACAACCACATGTAGTGCAAAAGAAAGAAAGGAGTGCAGAATATGATGTAAAAGCTACAGAGAATGTGCAGAGAGAAAGTAATTGCAAGGGCTGCAATGTGTGATGGATTCAGTCTGTGTGGAACTGTGTGCAAACTATCTCTCTGTCATTCTGTGGAGCAACACAGCACATAAAGGCACTGCCCTTCCAGTCTGTCAACAAACCTTGATCTGCCATTTTTAGAAGTATTGAGATTTAACCAAAAAGAACAGGAAAAAATGACACCAATATTAATTCCTATCCATCATTCATCAAAAAAAACTGCCGTTACATACGCTATGCAGCAGTTAGTTTACTTCTGTAATAAAGGTCATCCGCCTTCCTTTTTAAATTGGTGAAAAGTAGGATTTAAATCATACTCCGTGTGGCTTTTGATGCAAATAGATTTTCATTGAATTGCGTTCAAGGATACGGCTCTTAAATGTCAGCTGTTTGGCAGCTGGTCTAGGTGTGTCCATGACAACTCTGCCTCTCTGGGCTGAGAAAGTTCTGGGCAGAGTGGAGTGGAAATATTTGTTTCACACTGTCAGCTGTAGCATTGGTGCTGGTCAATCCATCACAGGGAGTTTGTGTGCGAGTTTTTAAATTACAGAATAAAAACTCAGATACCAAATCAGCTTCATATATCCAAAATGAAAACCAGACCAACAGATAAAAATGGAATCAAGGGATTATAATGTGAGTAAAGAACATACAAATTAGATGTGGGACATTCAACTCCTCAAGTGTGCTTGGGTGTTTCATAGATGATATTGTAAACACAGATTGACACCAAAAGCTGGAGTAACTCAGCAGGTCAGACGGTATCTCTGGAGAAAAGGAAAATAACTAACTTATTCCTTTTCTCCAGAGATGCTGTCTGAGCCGCAGAGTTACTCCAGCTTTTTGTGTCTATCTTCGGTTTAAACCAGCATCTGCAGTTCCTGCCTACACACTCATTGTAACCACAAATCCATATTCCTGTCTATCCACTATAATCCCCCTGCTAGTTGGTATTCATTCACCTCTATTTTAATAATATCCAAAGGCTCTGGATCTACCGCCCAAAGAAGAAGAACATTCCAAACACTCACAATCATCTGACAGATAAACAAACTTGTGGCCGTCCTGTCACAGACTGGTGGCTCTTTATTTTTAAGCCTTCCTAGATTTTGCCACAAGAAGATACATCCTTTCTATGCCCATCTTGTGAAGACCCCTCAGGATCTTATGTATTTTCAGCAGGGCACCCTTCACTTTGAAACATTAACGCATTGGACAGACTAGGCATGCATCTTTCCTCACGTGCCAGCCTCCATTCCAGGTATTAGTCCAGTAAACATCCTCTGCGCTGCTGCCATTGCATTAACATCATTTCTTAAATAAAATAGTAAGATTAAATGAGAACTTACCAGTTTGAAGTTTGATCTTTATTTTATGAGGAGTTACGATGAGCGATTACGTGAAGAAGGCCGTCAGCCCGCATGCGCGTCAATCTTCAAAGCAGCGGTGTGAAATCACAGATAACAGTAGTTGACCTGTACATAGTAAGATTGGAGAGAACCAAAAACTACCAGATGACCTTTATAATATGAGGGTTGGGAGCGGTGGGCACGTAATCGCTCATCGTAACTCCTCATAAAATAAAGATCAAACTTCAAACTGGTAAGTTCTCGTTTAATCTTACTATTTTACTTCGGAGTCACGTGAGTGACCACGTGAAGATTTCAAAGCTCTGTGATTTCATGCCGGATACGAGTCCAAGCGTCACACACTGCATCAATTGACCATGGATGAGTGAAAAAGATTAATGCATTCAGACATGACATAGTTTGTTAAAAATGCTGATGCTTTAATCATCAAAGGAAAATAATAGTGACCCCTCCCATCCTGGGGGGAAACTATGAAAAAG
Organism: Malacoraja senta; assembly: GCA_038087875.1. Lineage (NCBI taxonomy): Eukaryota > Metazoa > Chordata > Chondrichthyes > Rajiformes > Rajidae > Malacoraja > Malacoraja senta. The sequence continues at coordinate 152,480 of JAXLNO010006153.1, read as the reverse complement.
ATCATAAATGGTAATTGGCAAATAACCCCGGTCTGGCAATGGGTTATTATAAAATGTTGGAAAGTTCGTTCGTTTGACCATCCTGCAGCCGCTAGGATGTGGTCCAGTGGAATGTACATAACCCTTGCTGCTGATGTTGTAGCAGCCCTAGTGGAGTGAGATTTGAAAATATTAGTATCTACTCTTTTGACCACCTGGAGATGGTCTGGATTGATACTTTTTATGAGGTTTTGAGTAACTAACAAACATTGTTAGTGCAGAGCCTCTAAGGCTCTTGGTGACCTTGATGTATTGTTGTAAATGTGTGACCACACACAACCAAAGGTCCATGGGTATGCCATGAAAACTTGTTTGGGACCTGATGCCCCTGGTCTGCTCTGCTTAACTACATCATAAACATAAAATATTATATTATTAGCAGATATGACCATCCTGTCCAGTCGCAATTTAAGTAGTGGCTGGACCTGTTGCGCTGAGACTAGCGCCATGAGCATAACCATTTTGTAAGTGAGTTTGACCAGGGATAGAGATGTAGCTGGGCCCCACCGGCGAAGCAGTTTAAGAACAATGCTAACATCCCATATCTCCGAGTACCTGGGCCTGGGAGAATTTGCGTTAAAGATATCCTTTATAAATATGGATATCAGAGGGTGAGACCCGACAGAGTGGGTCCCGATTGCTGCAGCAAATATGATGAGAAGGCACATTGGCTCAGTTAATGGTACTATAACTTAATTAATTGTCAAAGACCCATCTGAAAATGAACTCCAAGACGTTAGTATCCGTGCCGTATTATATGTAACATTGGCATTAAAACAAAACACTTCCCATCTCCTGATGAGGAAAATGTACTGCTTTTTCGGTGCTATCCCTGCACTCTGGAGTGAGCACGTACATAGATCGGTCTGGCAACCCAAGCCGCCGGAACGGTCTTCTCAGAGTCTGCAAGTCTATAAATTGGTTTTATCATGCAGAGGATGGTTTCCCGAGTCACGGGGTGAACCAGCAAATTTTTGTGTTTAGGATAACCATATAAGGTCCTATTATCATTCCCAACATTAGCGGGAACCATGGCTGCATAGGCCAGTCAGGCAGTACAAAATGCCTGAGGCGAGATCTTGCTGGATTTTGTGCAAGACCCAACTGATGAGGCAAAATGGAGGAAAGACATAAAGAACATTCCTCCTCAGTGTAGCGAGAATATATCTATTGCCACGTGCCACATATTTTTGCAAAGGTGATTGAGCCTGGATGCAAACATATTGATATTCAGTGTTCCATCGAACCACAATGTCATTAAATACTTTGTGATACAACATCCATTCTGTGCTGTCATAGATTTTACGTGATGATATACCAGCGCCAAATGAGGTTAGGTAAATTATCACAGGATATTTAACTTGACTGCACCCATGTGATTAACATATGCCACCACCATAGTGTATCAACTTGGAGTTGAGCATGCAGATTATGCATATTCGCACAATAAACTTTTAACCCATGGAATACACCTAGTGTCTATAGCTAGTTGATACCATATAACTGAAGAATATGTAACTCATGCAAATCCCATCTACCTCCGTAACTAGAGATGGTATTCGTAATTTTTCATCTTTGAGCACTAGCATCAGTTTGTAATATAACTGAAAAGTTACTGAGCAAAAGTTACAGGAGCAATGTTGAAAACTGTTCGTCCACCATTGTGACTTTGATAGCTTCAGCTGGAAATAGCATAGGTCTGTTAATAATGACCTACATGGCACTTAAGAGGTTACTCCTTTGGACGTTGTAAGTTCGGATAATGCAACGGTCCAAATGCACAGCTGAAAACACAGCCACTATATTGCCAATTACACTTGATGAATAGATGCTGCTTCATAACAACAAGGTTGTTACAGGCTTATTAATTCCAATCTCTTACCCCATGGCGGTCACAGACAAATTCATAGAGTTAAAGGTATCCCAATAATCAATAACTCTAGTTGGTATCAACTTAAATTTAACTGGATGGATGAGAAACCTCAATTTCTCAAATATAGTGTGTGGCTGAAACAGTTAATTTTGGCAAAATACAGCGTTTAGAATGTCATTCAGTTAGGCCATAACAAGTGTTTTTGAGCTCTGAGCAGCCCGAGCATCGGTTTTAGTAATTTGGTAAATAGCCTGGGATCTGAAGTTAGCATATTTTGCAACGCTTTAACTGGTATGCCCATCCAGCTAAATTTCAAATATCTCCGGTGATCCCTGTGAATGAGAACTGAATAGTATGTATCTTTGAGATCAATGCATGCCTTAAAGATCCTATGGAAATCAGTTGTTAGACAGTAACAAAGTTTGCTATGCTGAAAATGTCTATACTGCACATGAGAGTTAAATCAAGGATGAAGCGACATCCTGCATCTTACACAATGATCAGGCCATGCCTGCCATAGTTCCGAGCCTGACTTGAAAAAACACTCTGATCATAATTCCGAGCCTGTGTCAAGTCAAGTCACATTTATTTATATAGCACATTTAAAAAACAACTCTCGTTGGCCAAAGTGCTTTATATTTGTTATAAGAATAGTATAAACAAACAAACTACATACATATATACATATAGCCCTCGCTCAGAGGACGTCAAGAAAGGCTTGGGAGTATAGATAGGTTTTTAGTCTTGACTTAAAGGAGTCGATGGAGGGAGCAGTTCTGATGGGAAGGGGGATGCTGTTCCACAGTCTAGGAGCTGCAACCACAAAGGCGCGGTCGCCCCTGAGCTTATGCCTAGACCGCGTGATATTCAGCAACCCCAAGTCGGCCGATCTGAGGGACCTGGAGGTGGAGTGGTGGGTGAGAAGACTTTTTATGTAGGTGGGGGCAAGCCCATTGAGGGCTTTGTAGACATAGAGGAGGATCTTGAAATGTATACGGAACCGCACAGGGAACCAGTGGAGAGAGGCCAGGATCGGGGTGATGTGGTCCCTTTTTCGGGTGCCCGTCAGGAGTCTCGCTGTGGCGTTTTGGACCAGTTGCAGGCGGGATAGGGAAGATTGGCTGATGCCAGTGTAAAGGGAGTTGCAGTAATCTAGGCGGGTGGAGATAAATGTGTGGATGATCTTTTCGAGGTCATCAAAGTGTAGGAATTGTTTTATTTTAGCTATCGTCTGAAGCTGAAAGAAGCTAGCTTTTACCACGGCATTGACTTGTTTGTCAAATTTCAGTGCTGAGTCAAATATCACGCCAAGGTTTTTGACGTGAGGTTTGAGTAGTGGGGTAAGGCTTCCAAGGCTGCCTGCTATCATTTTGATTGAGTCCGAGGGGCTGAGAAGGATAACCTCAGACTTACTCTCGTTTAGTTGGAGGAAGTTCTGGGCCATCCAACACTTTATATCCTCAAGGCAGCGGGTAAGGTTAAGCAGATTTGATTGGTTTTTGGGCTTCAGGGGGCGATAGAGTTGTGTATCGTCAGCGTAGCAATGGAAGGAAATGCTGTGCCTTTCAATGACTTGGCCTAAGGGGAGCATATACAGGGAGAAGAGAATGGGGCCAAGGATGGAACCTTGTGGAACCCCACAGCAGAGATTAGCTGGGGAGGAGAAAGAGTTGCCTATGTTAGTCGAGAAACTCCTACCTTTGAGGTAGGAGATGAACCAGCTCAGGGTAGTGCCATCAATACCAACCCCGTACCGGAGACGGTCAATTAGGATGGTGCATTCGACAGTATCAAATGCTGCGCTGAGGTCAAGAAGGAGCAGGATTGCACAGTCGCTGGAGTCAATGGTGAGCAGTAGGTCATTGTGTACCTTCAACAAGGCAGACTCTGTGCTGTGGTGAGCCCTGAAACCTGATTGGAAAGTTTCCAAGATAGTGTTATGGTGAAGGTAAGGTATAAGTTGACTTAAAATTACCTTTTCAAGGACTTTTGAGAGGAAAGGCAGTTTAGAAATGGGTCTGTAGTTGCTTGGCAAGGTGGGGTCGAGGTTAGGTTTTTTCAGGAGTGGCTGGACCACCGCATGCTTGAAGCAGGTCGGTACAGTGCCAGTGGCCAGAGAGCTGTTGAAGATGGCGAGGATGCTGGGACCGGCTGTTGTAATGACGTCCTTTAGGAGGGCAGAGGGGACAGTGTCGAGGGGGCAGGTAGTAGGTTTCATGGTGGTGATCAGTTTTACAAGGGAGGGTAGAGTAACGGGTTGGAAACAATCTAATTTTGAAGAGCAGACCAATGAGACAGCCAGGTCATGGGTGGGAGGGGAAATATTTGTTCTTATGTTCTTTACCTTGCTGGTGAAAAATGTAGTAAATTCCTCACACCCAGTCGAAAGGCAATCCTGGCCATAATACTGAGTCTGCCTTAAAAGACAGCTCTGGCCATAATTCTGTGCCTGCCCATATTCCCGAGCCTGTCTCAAAACGCCATCCTGGCCATAATATTGAGCCTGCTTCGAAAGACAACTCTGGCTACAATTCCAAGCCTGCTTGGAATCCTTGTATACTGTGCAGTATAAACTAATCACATGTTCACATTGTCATTTACAAAAAACAAGTGTAAAATATTACCAACTTGTAAATGGTCCACATACCCCATGTTTCGGAAAGAACCAGACCCACCTACCTTCATGGTTACCGGTGGTCTTATGGTAAGCCCAAAGACCCCTGATGCGGGTTCTATTTCCGTCCTTGATTGGAGAGTAGGACTGGTAGGGTACGTGGATTCCATATTTTTCCTGAGACTGGCTTGGGCCTTGGCCTGAAAGACCTCTGCCCAGCTTACAGGCGGCCACCAGCTTCAGTGAACCGCTTATTGCCGATGGAGGCGTGGGGTGTGTTGTCGCCAAAACGATGAAGCTGTACTTGTCGTTGGTACCTTGATTAGTTCGACAGCTTTTGCTTCCTCATCCAGGTCTTACCTGTTGGATAGGCTTACCTGACGAGAAGATTCGGCGTCTAGTTTCATTTCCTGGGTTTTCATGCCCCTCCAATGTCACCCCTGATAGCGCTGTTCACTGCCGGCACTTTCAGGAACAATTTACAGGTGCATGGTATCTTACAGCGGTCACCTGTTCCTGTTGTGACGTGACGTGAGGTTTTTCTGCCAACGGCTGGAACCAACTATTCCTGCAGCAACTCCTTCGTTTGCGAGGATGTCGCAACCCTGGATGCCATGACAGACATTTCTTGTACCTCACACATGTACTCCAGTATGTTCCACGGACATACTTCCGAGTTTGGAGTCAGTTACACACTCACCCCTCGCACTCCTCTCCATAGCGAGGGCGATAGTAAGCAGCCCTGAAACAGGTGCTGCCGCAGGCCCCCCGAGGAGACCTGCGCTGATATGGCCCCTCCAACCATATCCTTCGTGCCTCGTGGTATACTTCCCGGCTATACCTCCGAACTCCGAGTCAGACAAAACTGACCCCGAATGCTCCCCTCCTCAGAGAGGGAGACATTGTGCAGCCCTGTAACAGGTGCCGCTGACGCGGGCCCCCGAGGAGACCCACGGTGATATAACTCCCTCCTTTGGAGCATATCATTGTGGAGCAACCTCTCCATCAGGTGCTCCATGTGGGTTAGATGTCCGAAGACGCTATCCATTGATGGAGGGGATCCTCTCCATCAGGAATTCTCCTGGCCCGACTCGTTTGAGTCAACAGGCCGTACAGACTTTCTTCGTGGCTTACCCTCCAAGCGGGGTTGCCAAGGTGCTACCGGCACCAGTCTGAAGCCGCTGGCTCCACCGCCAGCGACTCGGAAGGCGAATTCGACCGCTGCCCGCTACCCGCACTTCCGCGGTCCGTAGCTGGTTCCCCGCGGTCCGTGACCGGGATTCCCCGCGGTCCATGACTGGGATTCCCCGTGGTCCATAGAGGTTTTCCCGCGGCCCGTCCGGACTTCGCCCCGAATCAAGCAGGAAAACTCTGTAAGAAGAGATTCCTGCAAGAGAAAACATACCCTGGAAATAAGTTTAAAACTTACCTGCAGGTTTAAACTTACAGCTGGAAGGAGCAGCGCGCCTGCCAGTCAGCTGTTGCGCAATGCGCTAGACGTAATGACGCGCATGCGGGCTGACGGCCTTCTTCACGTAGTCACTCACGTGACTCCGAAGTAAAATGAATAATATGCACACTACTCCAGATATGCACTATAATAACTGAAGCACAACTTTCTGAGCAGTAAAGGATATGCATTCTGTTAGCTTTCCGACTTACTATTGTGCCCTCACAATTGTGTTTGTAAATCATGCACTAAAACACCTGGATCCCTCTGCAGTTTCTCACCATTTGGATTATATGGGTCCCTATATTTTCTCCAAAATATTTCCTCCTTCACATTTCCTTACATTTGCCAGATTCTCTCCCCATCCCCATGCATCCAATCTATCAGTATCCCTCTGTAGCTCCTCTGTCCTCTTCACAACTTATTTCCCTTTCTATCTTTAAAGTGTCATTGATAAATTTAGCGTTGTATCTTCAGCAAGTCATTTATATAAATTGTAGCAGGTTAAGGCCCCAGCAACAAACTTTGTGGCATTTTGTTATCCAGCCAAACTTTTATTACCTTCTACACCACAAGTTCTTATTTTCCACAATAATATTGAGACGATGAATCTGCTTTATTCCTAATTTCTAATATTTGGCTAACATAGGTCCTCTGCACCTAAGATAATGGGATTCATTGGACAAAATATGATAGAATGCATTTTAATTCCCATTATTCTTTAGCCTTGAATCATTTGCATAGGTCCATGTAGTAATTAGATGTCATGGCTTCTTCTTCTGGACACACACTATAACATCAATTAACTTCTGGAAAGATATTGGACATCCAATTCTCAAGCTTAGCCTTTAAACATTCAGAATATGGAAATGATCAATTTTCTGAAGTTAGTGATTTATTTGCGAAACATGCTTCAGAAATCACAATTTCTAAGGCTCAGAAAAATGATGGTGCCTGGTTGAACTATGCAGAAAAGAATCATTCTTGGCTATCTGCTTCAGCCAGTGTGGGGCTACGGGCAATAAAAATGTCTTCAGCGCAACTAAGTTTAACAAAGCAAAAAGTGGCCAGAGATTCTGCTTTTAAACACGTCAGCGAACGCTTTCTGGAAACATCATTACGTAAAACTTATGGGGCGAGAGGATCAGATTGAGATTGTAATAGCATCGCCAACACTCATGAATCAAAGAGTCAACATATTCAGGAGAGGAGAAAGATACTGGTGGGGAAAGTTCATGAGCAGAACTAAAACAAAAACTCAGCCGTTTACATTTTATACTGGATGTTGGCCTGAGATAGAAGATGCTTACAGAACTCGGTTTAGATTATTATCACTTGAAGTTTCCAACCCAGCAAGTGGTTCTGTGGTTACAACCAACCATAAGCTTCTCACATGCATTGGAGCACAGTTTCTGCTGAAACCTGCAAGGGTATCGTTTCCGCTGCCTTCATACGTTTCATGGTCATGCTCTGTGAAGGATACTTGTTTTTAACTGACTTTTGGATCCCTGTAGACTCTCTGTTTGCCATCACAGGTGATCCGTCGAATTGGTTTTTAAACCACAGAACGATATGTTGACAACTATAGATAAACTATAGATAAAACGGGCCGTGAAATGTTCTGAACATAAAATGGCATCTTTGAATTCTGCTGGAGTTCTCAGTTCCCAGATATGTCACTCGACTTCTCGCGGAGAAAGCATGCTGCTCTTCCCTGCTTGCACCTGTTGTAGGAGGACAGCGAACCAGGCTGGATCAGTGGGTAATACTGAGAAAGAAACAAAAATATGGGAACACAGTAAGTCAGCAAACATAGACTCTAAATGCTGGAGTAACTCAGTGGGTCAGGCAGCATAGGAGAAAAGGAATAGGTGAGATTTTGGTTTGAAACCCTTCTTCAGATCCAAAATGTCACCTATTCCTTTTCTCCAGAGATGCTGCCCGACCCGCTGTTATTTCAGCATTTTGTGTCTCTTTGGTATAAACCAGCATCTGCAGTTCCTTCCTGCACGTCAGTAAACATAAATGGCAGTGATGGAAGCAAGAGATACTGTGACCAGAAAGGCATCAAGTATATTCCATGTGGCATTACCGTAAGCCAGACAGATGGCAGATAACCATATAACCATAGAACAGGCAGATGATATACCTTTGGAGTTTGTACGTTCTCACTGTGACCACATATACTTTCTCCAGGTGCTCTGGTTTGCTCCCACATTCCAGAGACCTGCAGCTTTGTAGGTTAATTGGCTTCAGTAAATTGCATCTGGTGTGTAGGCTCGAACTAGTGTACAAGGATTGCTGGTCAGTGCAGACTCAGTGGGTTGAGGGGCTGTTTCCCCACTGTATCTCTAATCTAAACTATACCTCAGGCTCACAAGTACTTGTAATCAAAAGTCCTGTAGCATCCTTCTTAACAGCTGTTGGCTCTTCCTTCACGATGATCGCCTAGCTACATTTAAATCTCTCTGCTCCCTCACCTGCCAGATCCAGCAAGCTCATCACCCCAGTAACACCATTTGACTTCACTCCATTCTCTAAGATGGGCAAGCCAGTGTGTCCTAAATTGTCTCCATTACAAGAGTAATTGTCCATTTAAAATTTACCAGTAAATTTGCTTCTACCGTTCTCTTTGACAGAATGCAAATCAGAACTGAGTCAAAGGGGGAACGGATTTGGCATGAGCACTATGTGTCGTTCCTCAGGGTGATGAATCTCTGCTCTAACAACAGGTCATCTGTGTCTACTCAGGTGTGAAAAGCTGCTTCAGATAGGGAGAGAACATCTGGCTCTGACTCAGAAGGACACCAAGATGGGAAGCTGCTGAGCTTGACCAGAGGGGAACAGGAATAAAATAGACAAACCTACGCTAAAGGGGTATGCATGGGTGGCAAATTGTAAAGGTTGTACATGTGCAAGAGTACTGCAATGCTGGATGGTTGCACAGGTGCTTTGGCCTCACATCTGGACAAAACTCTTGGACCTTGGACCAACTGATAGGGTTGAGATTGGATGTACACAAAAATGCTGGAGAAACTCAGCGGGTGCAGCAGCATCTATGGAGCGAAGGAAATAGGTAACGTTTTGGGCCGAAACCCTTCTTCAGACTGATAGGGGGTGGGGAGAAGAAAGGAAAAAAGGAAAAGGAGGAGGAGGAGCCCGAGGGTTGGGGGAGGGGAGGAGACAACCAGATGGCTGATGAAGGGGAGGGGACAGCCAGGGCTAGCAGAATTGGGAGAATTCAACGTTCAGGCCACCAGGGTGTAGACTGCCCAAGCGGAATATGAGGTGCATTTCCTCCAATTTACGGTGTTGCTCGCTGTGGCCATGGAGGAGACCCAGGACAGAGAGGTCAGATACGGAATGGGAGGGGGAGTTGAAGTGCTGAGCCACCGGGAGTTCAGGTTGGTTATTGCGGACCGACCGGAGGTGTTCGGCGAAACGATCGCCAAGCCTCCGCTTGGTCTCACCGATGTAGATCAGCTGGCATCTAGAGCAGCGAATGCAATAGATGAGGTTGGAGGAGATGCAGGTGAACCTCTGTCGCACCTGGAACGACTGCTTGGGTCCTGGAATGGAGTGGAGGGGGGAAGTGAAGGGACAAGTGTTGCATCTCTTGCGGTTGCAAGGGAAAGTACCAGGGGAGGGGGTGGTATGGGAGGGAAGGGAAGAATTGACAAGGGAGTTACGGAGGGAGCGGTCTTTGCGGAAGGCAGACATAGGGGGAGATGGGAAGATGTGGCGAGTGGTGGGGTCACGTTGGAGGTGGCGAAACTGACGGAGGATCACTTGTTGTATGTGACGGCTGGTGGGGTGAAAGGTGAGGACTAGGGGGACTCTGCCTTTGTTGTGAGTGGGGGGATGGGGAGAGAGAGCAGTGTTGCGGGGTATGGCAGAGACCCTGGTGCGAGCCTCATCTATGGTGGAGGAGGGGAACCCCCGTTCCCTGAAGAATGAGGACATTTCAGATGCCCTGGTGTGGAACGCCTCATCCTGGGAGCAGATGCGGCGTAGACGGAGGAATTGGGAGTGGGGGATGGAGTCCTTACAGGAAGCAGGGTGGGAAGAAGTGTAGTCCAGATAGCCATGGGAGTCGGTAGGTTTGTAGTGGATGTCGGTAAGGAGTCTATCACCTGCGATGGAGATAGTGAGGTCAAGGAATGGTAGGGAAGTGTCGGAAATGGTCCAGGTGTATTTAAGTGCCGGATGGAAGTTGGTGGTGAAGCGGATGAAGTCAGTCAGTTGTGTGTGGGTGCAGGATGTGGCACCAAAACAATCATCGATGTAGCGGAGGTAGAGGTCGGGGATGGGGCCCTGGTACGCATTGAACAGGGATTGTTCTACGTACCCGACAAAGAGGCAGGCGTAGCTGGGGCCCATGCGTGTGCCCATAGCTACGCCTTGTATTTGGAGGAAATGGGAGGAGTCGAATGAAAAGTTATTAAGTGTAAGTACCAGCTCCGCTAGGCGGAGGAGGGTGTCAGTGGCTGGGTATAGATTGCTTAAGTGTAAGTACCAGCTCCGCTGGATTGGATGTGGTCGGCTTGGGTATCACTATGACTACAAGCAGACCATTAAATCTCAATAAACACCAGTAAAATTGATTTTCAGAATCAACCTAAGGTTTCACACGAGACGGTTAGGAGAAATTGAATATTGAATTAAAGACAACCTTTTGACATGGGTAAGGAAATTATAGGAGGTAGGAGACGGAAAGTTGCAAATATACATTGATAAATTAAGTAGGGGGCAGACAGAATTCGTTGAGTGTTATTTAGTTGTTGAAAAGTTAGGAACGATGGATAACAGAGAGATTTGAGAGGCCAGGCACAGATCATTAAAAGCAGGAGAACATGTACAAAAATAATTAAGGCAACTTACAGACTGTTAACTTTCATCTAAAGGGGTTGGTCTTGCAACTCAAATGTAAATCGTTCGCATTTACATTCAGCAAGCTTTGCTTTAAGTAATTTTGTTGGCACTGAATCATTTGAACTAATTGAAGCTATTAACCACAAAAGTCATAGAGGAATAATTTTCGAGCATACAATTTATAGGTCAAAACCGGTCATTAATTTAGGATGTACAATCTATCGCACTTTTGAAAGAAACAGCTCTCTCCCACCAAGTCCACACCTCCCGCTCCACTCCATCTCCTCATTACCTTCAAGCCTGCATCTTTGGGATGGACTTGCCTGGATGTGTTTAAAGGATTGGGATCGTTTTGTATAAAAAATATTAACAATGACATAACTACAGTAGTAACAGGCTAACAATTCTGAATATGGATTATGATTGATTCTTGGTCACCAATCAATTTTGCTATTCCACCTACTTTCAGTGGATGTTACTGAAGCAAAATGCATGTAGATTGTTACAAAGTAAGGGATTTCTATGGTTCTATTCCAAATCGTCAATAGTCCTGCATAGAGGAAATATACATAAAATCTGTGTTTGTATCCAAGGAGCAGTTAGTACAGTGCATTGACAAAGCTTCAAAAGAGCAGCACATGTGCCACATTTGAAAAAGAACACCGGACCAAAAAATGACAAACGTAAGCTAACATGTCATGGTAGATGTGAATGTTTTGCCCCGATTATTCCCAGCATGGGATGTTATGTGGTGAAAGGTCATTGTTAGCTGGAATCCACAGAAACCCCTGATCATGTTTCTCCCTGCTCACTAGCTCAGAGACATCCCTTAATGACAGGCTATGGTTTTGAATGCATAAAAAAGGCTTAAATTTAAATACTATATTTGCATTTCATTTATTTCAAAATATTTGTTAATCACCATGCATTCTCTCTACACGTTCAGAAGAGAACTGTGACAATTTCACCACTGAAAGGAATAAGCAGTTGGTTATTTCGATGCTTAATTGTCAAATACATTCTCCCAACTATCAGTTTCATTGTCTCTGCCCATTCTTGTCCTCATTCTTTAGGGAACGGGGATTTCCCTCTTCTATCATAGATGAGGCCCTCACACCTGTCTCCTCGATATCCCGTAGCTCCGCTCTTGCTCCCCCTACCCCCCCCCCCAGTACTCAACTTTCACGCCATCAGCCGTCACATACAGCACATAATCCTCCAAACATTTGCCACCTCTAGGCACATCTTCCCGTCTCCACCCCTTTCACCTTTGCACAGAGACCGTTCCCTCCGCAACTCCCTGGTTAACTCGTCCCTTCCCACCCAAACCACCCCCTACTCAGGTTCCTTCCCCTGCAACCCCTGTCACTATACCTCCTCCCTCAACTCCGTCCAAGGACCCCGACAGACTGTTCAGGTGAGGCAGAGGTTCACGTGCACCTCCTCCAGCCTCATCTACTGTATCCGTTGTTTTTGGTGTGGACTCCAGTTGCTAAGTGCAGCCTGGTTGAACATTTCACTGAACACCTATGTTCAGTCCGCCTTCGGCTCCCAGTTGCCAATCATTTCAACTCCCCATCTGACCTGTCCTGGGCTTAGGCCACTGTCAGAGTGAGGCCACACGCAAATTGGAGGAATAGCACCTCATATTTTGCTTGGGCGGTATGAAAATTAATTTCTCTAGTTTGAAGTAACCCTTGCATTCCCTCTCTCTCTGTCCTTCCCCTACCGTAGTCGTCCTGCTATGTTCATTGATCGTATCCCTTGATTATCACCTCTTTCACAGCCAACAATAGACCATTGTGGGCTCCACCTTTCCTTGGTCATTGGTGCCGGCTCTGATTTGTTTTGCACCTTTTCATACCTCTAGTTTCCCTCTCCCCAACTCTCAGTCTGAAGAAGGGTCTTGACCCGAAACATCACCTATTCCTTTTCTCCAGAGATGCTGCCTGACCCTTTGAGTTACTCCAGCATTGTGTGTCTATCTCAAGTTTTATTATGTAAATTCTATATACTTTAAACCAGATAACCTTTTGGTAAAAAAAAAGGAACAAAAGTCAATTGTTAAATTTAGCATTTCTGTAAAATGTTAGTAACATGATGGCTTGACGATGGATTTGAAAATATAATGACCATTGTCCAATGACCATTGTCCAATGACCATTGTCCAATGCAGATTAAATTCTTACCGATGGCCCTGAAATTCTACATAGATTCTTTCACTGAATTAATGATGAAAACCCTCTTGCAGATAAATCATCTTCTGTTCTATAGAATTATGTATAAGTGCAGGTAGAGGAAGGTCAAGAGTATTTAATTGTCATATGTATCAACAATGAAACAATGAAATTCTTACTTGCAGCAGCATAACAATCCTATAAACTCAATATATATAGATAATATATATATTTTTTAAAGGTGATGGGAGAGGGATGGAAGGTAAAAGTGCGCATGATGTGAGGGATATGCAAAGACTCTGGCAGCCAGGTGGGTGTTGCATAATTTTACAAATGCCTGAAAGTCAAATCACTGGCCTTTGACTCTCATTTATCAACATCTGATACTTATCGCTTTAGCATTAATGATAATTTTAACAGCGTCATAGAGTCATACAGCGTGGAAACAAGCTCTTGCCCATTCCGGCCAACATGTCCCAGGTGCACTAGTCCCACATGCCTGCGTTTGGCCCATATCCCTCCAAACCGGTCCATGTACTGGTCTAACTGTTTCTTAAACGTTGCAATAGTCCCTGCTCAACTATCTCCTCTGGCAGCTCGTTCCATACACCCACCACCCTTTGTGTGAAAAAGTTACCCCTCAGATTCCTATTAAATCTTTTCCCCTTCTCTTTAAACCTATGTCCTCTGGTCCTCGATTCACTTACTCTGGGCAAGTAGTTTGAACATCATTCTGAGATGCTTCAGGACAGTCATTTCCCCCTGCTTGTCCTATTCTGGTCTTCAGACTACTGATCTCATTCTGTTCTTGATGTATTTTGTTATACACTCTTACTTGAAGAACAACTAAATTAACCCAACCACTGAACTTGATTTAAGTATTTTCCTTAAGTTTTAGATTCCATTAACAGCAAAATAACCTTGCAACGTCAATATTTATGTCATTGCGGCTTGTGGAGAAACACGATTGGACGAGAAAACAAAAACAGAAAACAGTCAAAAAGTCAGGCAGCATCTGCGAAGAGAGAAACAGAACTAATGTTTTTGGTCAATGACCTCTTCCCCAGCACTAGAAATGTGAAAACATAAACATGTTTTAAATAACAGAGAAGGGGGAGGTATAAAGAGCATAAAGGGAACATCTGTGATTAGGTGGAAACCAAGATAATGAGACAGTGGCAAATGCATCTCACTCCGAATCAGACCTCTCTGTCCTTATGACTCTAAGCCTAACATTGGATTGGAGAACAGCACCTCACCTTCCATAAAGGCAACCTGTAGCCCTCAGTGATTTAGTTTTTTAGTTTTAGAGATACAGTGCAGAAACAGGGCCTTCGGCCCACCGACTCTGCGCCCACCAGCGATCCCCGCACATTAACACTATCCTACACACAATAGGGACACTCGGGATGAATTATATAGTTTCAGATGAGCAGCTTTTCCTCATTGTGTCTGCACTGGCCAGTTCTAAAGGAAGGTCACCCACCTGTAACATTACCTAAATTTTCCCACTCTGCAGATGCTATCAGATCAGCTCAGCATATTCAGCATATTATTTTCATTTTAGGTCTTCAGCGACTGCTGCGTCCTGTATCTCACAGTTCTGGTATTATTATTTCCTGTCTGCCCTCATTCAACTTATTCCATTTATAGCTCATCTAGACTGATTTTAGCGATATACATGCACTCACAACCCTTCCTTAGATGGTAGAAACAGCATTTGTGTTGTCTGGATTCGATCTCCATCTCATCACAGGCATTCCCTTTGTTTTCTCCACATCTTCTTCTTCTCTGCAACTTAATGCTCAATGGCTTTCTCACATTTTCAGCTCTGATGAAAGGCCACTGATCTGAATGACTAACTATGTCATTTACTCTGTTTTTCTCTTCACAGATGCCTCCTGATCTTCTGTTTATCTCCAGCATTTTCTGCTTTATTTTAGGTTTTCAGCATCTACAGTTTGTTGCGTTCCAGACAAGTGCAAAATGGATCTGAGACCACGTAATGTTAAAAAGTAAGTCCGAGATAGGAAACACTCATGCCGAAAGCCCACCATCACATCAATGATTTCCCCTAAGTATGTGCTTAAGGGAAATCATTGATGATCTATTACAGAGAAGTGTTCATGTTTGTCTTGTTATATGTGCTACACTGTAAACAATCAAAGTACAGTAAAACCTTGCAGCAACACGGGGGGATGGGAGGAGGGGGGATGGTGTGCGTTAATGCCGATTGTTTGCTATAACCGGCTGTTATAACTCAAGGCTGGGTGGGGAGAATCATGGCATCGGAGGGGTGGTTAAACCAGCGGGACTTCACAGGTTGGGGGTCCACACATGGTGCTCCGGGGACGGGTCCAGTACTCACACCATCTTCATGCTGCCCTAATCAAGCTGAAGTTCGGCCTTTAAGAACTCAAGCTTACCCATGTGAGGCATCATAAAATACTGAAGAAAGTAATTAATACATTTCTCCAGAAAGATGCTATTACTCGAGTTTACACAGAACATTAGTTATAAGAGCTCCTGTTAGCAGCAGTTTTGCCTTTACTACAATTTTCATGTGTATTTTTGCTAGACTATGTATCATAATTCTAATTTCTGAGTGAAGCAAAAGATCCAAGAGTATGAAATTAACGTTTAATATAATCTGGGAAAATTCTGTTTATTCATCGAAAAGTCACACAACTTCAAGCAAAACAATTAAGGATGACATTTAGTGCATTAAAAATTAGAAAAAAAATAATAGCATTCACACTTCGCAGAATGAGGAAGTAGTTCAAGTCACGCTTGGTAAGGTACAGGCAGAATGAAAATCTTGCTTTCTTCATAATAATTTCTTTATAATAACTGCTCCAAGTAATGAGGAGGATGCTCTCCACAATATCATACTTTCAGTAGATAAAAATCATTGTTATTGCCAATTATCAGAGAGCAACACTGATTTCTTCAAAGGGTATGCTTGATTCGCAGTCTATGTTTATTGGAAGTACAGCACCTCATATTTTACCTGGGCAGCTTACAACCCAGTGGTATGAATATTGATTTCTCTAACTTCAAGTAACCCTTACATCTCTCCATCCCTCCCCCACCCAAGTTGTTACCAGTTTCAAAGTCGTCTTGTTGAGTCTCATTGTCTGTAACTTGTTTTCACCTAGCCCACAGTTCACAATGGGTTATTTCCTTTACCATCATTACTTTTTTGCTGTCTTTCATTCATTTGTTCGATATTTCTCTATATTACCGTCTATATCTCTTGATCCCCTTTCCTCTGACTCTCAGTCTGAAGAAGGGTGTCGACCCAAAACGTCACCTATTCCTTTTCTCCTGAGATGCTATCTGACCCGCTGAGTTACTCCAGCTTATTGTGTCTATCTTCTGAAGATTAATTGTTTGTCAGATTTGGAAACTTATTTGTGATTTCTTTACTTTTGACTTCATCCAAAAAAAATGGTTTCAGCCTTATGAGGAAAGAGCATCACATCAGCCAAGCACAAATATTAACTAAGTAAGTTTTAGAATTTATTGTACAGTGCAGGAAGGTCCAAGATAAATGTCTCATTCTTAGTCATTTACCAAATGCTTGCACCACTAGCAATAATGTGTTGTTAATTTTGTATTGGTATAATCACAGAATATTTGAAGTTTTTTTTAGATATAACCTGTAAATATACTTAACAACCTGTTTGGAGATCAAAATTAATGGTGGGAATCCCATTCACGTTCTGAAGTAAGAGATTCTGTAATAAAGTAATTTTCATCAGTTCATAAGTTTTAGGAACTGAATTAGGCCACTCAGCCCAACAAGTCTACGCCGTCATTCAATCATGGCTGACCTCTTTCCCCCTCTTAACCCTATTCTACTGCCTTCTCCCCATAACCCCAGACACCCTAACTAAACAAGAATCTGTCAATCTCCGTCTTAAAAGTATCCATTGACTTGGCCCTCCGCAGTTTTCTGTGGCAATGAATTTTACAGATTCACCACCCTCTAACTAAAGAAATTCTAATTCTGGCTGAGTCAAAGGTATATAATGTTAACTGGAAAGTGAGTGTGAGTGGTAAGTTTTAGCTCGTGGGGGAGATGGGTTTGCTTTTGGAAGCAACAGTAAGCTGTGAGCATAGAGTGCTGAAAAAACAAATTAGTTGGAATTTGCTGATGTCTAGTCTATAGAGTAAAGCGATTAACAATTTGCTCAGGAAGATTGAGACAAATGTTCTCAATACATGTATTTTCCACCAGTAGAATTCTAAACCATCAGTTCTGCATGTGTGCTTGAAAGGTATTAAATCATTGGATTGTGCACCTCTGAACAACACTAGCCAATTCTGCAACCACGAGCTTTTAAAATCACACCAGATAAAATTACCAGGTTATAGTTTTTCTAAGCTAAATATACGAAAATGAATCCAAGCTGCACTAAATCCCTTACAACAGCCCAGGGACAGGTCAAATTAGCTTCAGAAATTTGTGAATTCATGCTCCCTTTGGATTAGTTATAGTAGACTGAGATGTAGTTGTTTGCTTCATCATGAGTGATTATGATTAACACGAGCCACAATTCAAACTAAGATCTATTAAAAAAACTACTCTCTTCTGGGTTGTACATAGTCAATAAACTTACAATGTCACCTTATAATATATACCACGTATCTTCAACATGAATCTGTACTTTCTCATTACTTACGTGTTTGTCCTGATTATGGCAAGTTCTGAAAAAGGGTCCCGAACTAAACTGTCTCCTATCCATGTCTTCCTGATGCTGCCTGACCCATTGAGTTACTCATACATTTTTTATTTTTTGTAAACCAGCATCGACAATTCCTTGTACCTAAGCTACAGTTAATGTTTGAAAAAAATTCAATTGAAAAGACAAACCTGAATCACGGATTAAAATCATCTTTATTGACAGTGTTACAGTAACATATACAGACGATCTGATATTTATCAGTTTATAAGACTGTACACAAGTGCATCCTTGGAGTTTATACCAACAGTAAACCAAATTGTCCACAGTTTTATAATCAAGTATTTATCGTCTGGTGTAAACTATCAACCCCTACAGGATAGTGTTAATTCTGTGACCACATAACATCAAATGTTAACCTCCTTCATTTTGCCAGACAGTAGATTAGGTTGACCTGCCAACTTTTGTTGATCACCAGATGATTCTTGGGCACTGACGTTCAAGTTACTAATGTTCAAGAAGGATTGTGACTGCTTGCGCCAAGTTGTTTACATAGCCATCAGCTTTCACTGTTGGGTGCTGTTCATCACATGGTCTGCAAATAAAACACAGAAGCATGTTTCATATTGTAAATGGATCCATCAAAAATAATCCATCGTTTAGGAGTTAAATAGGAGTTAAATAGCATCCAAAATAGGTCATAATTGTTGATGGAGTTAGATTGCATTTAAGCACTGTGAGGACATACTTTGCCAAAGACAGTTCTTCAAATATCGTTTCTTTATTGCGTGTGAGGAAATAAATTCAACTTCAAGCAAAGCTTCACTCCCGAGACTAGGCAGTAAAAGAACAAGTACTTTCTCCAAAGATAGTTCTTGGCGTATTGTGTACAGTTCTTATAGTCACACTCCAGGAAGGATGTGTTCATAAGTTCATGTGTAGGAGCAGAATTAGGCCATTCAGCCCATCTTCTACTGCGCCATTCAATCATGGTTGATCTATCTCTCCCTCCTAACCCCATTTTCCTGCCTTCTCCCCATAATCCTTGACACCCTTACTAATCAAGTATCTGTTCATCTCCACCTTAAAGATATCCATTGACTTGGCCTCCACAACCCTGTGGCAATGAATTCCACAGATTCACCTCCCTTTGACTAAATACATTTCTCCTCATCTCCTTTCTAAAGGTACATCCTTTTATCCTGAGGGTATGGCCTCTGGTCCTAGACTCTCCCACTAGTGGAAACATCCTCTCCACACCCACACTATCCATGCCAGTAGAGAGAGTCGCAGAAGAGATTCACCAGGAGGTTAGGCACAAAATGTTGGAGTAACTCAGCGGGACAGGCAGCATCTCTGGAGAGAAGGAATGGGTGATGTTTCGGGGCAAGACCATCACCTGGATGTTGTCGGGAATGGTGGGAAGTAGTTATAATGAGAGATTGGATCGGCTGTGTTAATTCTAACCAGTACTTTGAAAGCTGAGGGGTGAACTTAAAAGTGGTTCATAAAATTCTTAGGTAGTAGAAAGGATAAATGGTCCTATTCCCAGGATGCATAGTCTTTTTCCCAGGACATGGGGTGTAGGGGTGAGAGGCACTTAAAAAGGCAAGGCGTAGACAGATATGGTTCTCATGCAGGAAAATGGGATTCGTGCAGAATGGCAAAAAGAGTAGCTTGGATGTGGTGTGCCAAAGAGACATTTCTATTGTGCTGAACTCTATGGCCTTACACAAGTTTTTAATTACATTTTCACATTCTCAGCGTGAGCTTACACGAGGATAACTGCTGCAAGTCCACTTACCTGTGCTGGCTGTTTGATGTGAGGAATCTAAAGATGAATTGAGTGTGCAGGCAAAATGAAAAGACTTGACAAAATGAGCTTTCAAGCTGAACATCATTGCAAGTATTTTGTTGGTGAAAACAACTGTTGCTTTAAAAAAACCCACTGACATATATTAACACAGGGATAACTGGTTGGTGGCCAGCAAAGTGTTCATAGCAATGTCATCATTTGGTAGAGGCAGGATTTCTCACCCTCAACTATTTTCAAGCTTTCTCCCCACCTTCTATAATCAGTTTGATGGTTCTCGACCTGAAATATCACCTATCCATGTTCTCCAGAGAATCTGCTTAACCCTGAGTTACTCCAGCACTTTGTGTCTTTTTTTTAATCATCATTTGATTCATGTCCCTGTCAACTCTCAGTGATAGTGTACTGTTCAACCACTAATATAAAACAAGGACTGAGATAGAACCTTTATCAGTGTCAGATTCAGTCTGCACCATTATTAATGTGTTATTGCAGCAGTATTCTTGCTCAGTATTCAAAGTTCCACCCATCTATCTTAAATCGATATTTAGCATTGATATGCTGCACTTTCAAAAAAATTATAAAAAATATTTCACAATTATGAATTCATAATTAATTGGACTGAAACAACTGAAAACAAGAGCACTTTCAATGCTTTACTCATCAGCAACATTAGAATATCTGGGTCAATTTAGCAAACCCCAATAGGTTTATCTCTTGAAGAAGTAAAAGTATTCCATGGAGTCCATACCCATGTGAATAAAAATCAGTTGATATAACTGATATCCATGTTGAAGATCGAGTAACATCTGGATTTAGAGCACTATATACAGGGTTCATGAAGAATATACAGGGAATTATAACGTATATTCAATGCTCTATTCTCTATTGCTTTAAAACTAAAGATACAGAAAACACAATTTCACACATTGACTGTAAAAGCACTAATTAAAGTGCAGAACTGTTAGCATTGGTTACTTTTTAAATAAAAAACATAATGTAAATATAACTTTATTTTATGGAATGAAGTCTTTCACATAGAAATCAGACCAAATATACTATTTTCTGTATATCAAAATCTTCAGTGGGTGGTGCAATAAATGCTGACTACTTAGGACAGACTGCTGACTTATTTCCTCTTTTGTGCACTGGAACTGTGCAGCAACAGTGAACAGTGAAAAGCTGCCAGCTTCTTTCAACAAAAAAAGTGCAGAAGGTGACAATTTCAAGAAAGCCAGCCAGATGGTGAAGGAAACCACTAAATGATATTATCTGAGCGTAAACACCCTGTATACAATCTTGAAGAGATAAATCTTAGATTAACATCATCTTCACAGCAGCACCATCTCACGTAAACCAAATATCAGACGAGTCCGGAATGAGTAAACCTGTCAACCGCACATTGGAGGGATGAGCTGATTTTACATGTCCCACGAATAAACATCACTTGCTTTCATACCAAACACTGACATCCACTTCTATGTTGAAAACAAATGTTGCTTCACTGTTGCACCACTTCTTACTTTTTAGTTTCTTAACTGTGCAGGGTATCATGCAGTACGTGATCATAAGATCATAAGTGGTAGGAGTAGAATTAAGCCATTCGGCCCATCAAGTCTACTCCGCCATTCAATCATGGCTGATCTATCTCTCCCTTCTAACCCCATTCTCCTGCCTTCTCCCCATAATCTCTGACGTCCGTTCTAATCAAGAATCTACCTATCTCTGCCTTAAATATATCCACAGCCTTCTGTGGCAAAGAATTCCACAGATTCACCACCCTCTGACAAAATAAATTTAGAAAGAAATAAAGAAATCTGATGATGTTAGCCATATGACCAAGACTGTGGAACACTTGTGAGTGTGATTAGTTGTCACTCAAATTTCAAGAAGCTCAACACCATTTAGGATAAACAAATCCATTTGAAAACACATCATTCGTTCATTCATTCATTGGCCAATGTGTTCACTTCTCCAAATTGTCCAGGTTCCTCCAACAGCACCTCCAAAACCCGTGAGCCCTACTACAAAGCTGGCAAAGGCAGCAGGTGCAGGACATCATCGCCAACTCAAAGTCAACCTCACGTCTCACGTCATCTGGAGATAGATCACCGATTCTTCATTGTCGCTGGCTTTAACCTCTGGTTGCAGAGGTTCAAGGAAAAGGTGCACCCTCACTTTCTCAAGATCAATTGCAGATGGGCAATAAATGCCAACCTTGACAACAATGCCCAGATCCTGAGTAATGCATAAATAAAACAATATTATTCAACACCATCCAGGAAGTGCTTGTTCATCACTGTCAAAGTAGAAAGTCTTATGTGGAGAACAGCAAATAAGAACTGCCAGAGCGACTACATTCTTGTACACCTTTCCTTATCATCATTGAACTACAATACCTACCTGTAGGACTGCTTTTTCAAGAGATTTAAATTGTATTATCATTCACCTCTTAGTACCCTACCCTATCCAACAGCAACTTCCCTTATATCTAATATCTTTATAACCAATAAATATATTACAGTGGCGCAGAGGTAGAGTTACTGTCTTACAGCACCAGCGACTCGGGTTCGATCCTGACTATGGATGCTGCCTCTACGGAATTTGTACTTTCTCCCTGTGACCGCCTAGGTTTCCTTCGGTAGCTCCGCTTTCCTCCCACATTTCAATGACAAGCAGGGTTGTAGGTTATTTGGCTACTATAAAAATTGTCCCTAATGTGTAGGATAGAATTAGTGTACGGGTGATCATTGGTCGGCACGGACTCAGTAGGCCAATTTATCTCTAAATTAAAACTAAACTAAGCTAAGTAAAAATATTGTAGAAAGTGTTTAGAGAATTCCTGTTTTTCTCAAAGATTGCTTGCAAAAGCGCCCCAGAGATGAATTGTTAATCAAGACAGTCTCCACAGCAATCCCTGTAATGTTGGCAGCCTTAGCCTAATGGAATGCTATGGCCCAATAATTGGTGTGAGTGGGGTGAGGATGGTTTATCAAGAGGATCAGAGATCGTATATCTTGTGCACATTAATTGTATTGGATGGATATCACATCCCCCTCAGGATTATCTGTCTCTCACATTCACCATTTACATCGGTGCCTGGTGAAGTTCCTGACCCACTGGCAAATCTGAGCTTCCTGGAATTGATGTTCAAGAAGGAACTGCAGATGCTGGAAAATCGAAGGTAGACAAAAGTGCTGGAGAAACTCAGCGGGTGCGGCAGCATCTATGGAGCGAAGGAAATAGGCAACGTTTCGGGCCGAAATCCTTCTTCAGACTGAGCAGGGTGGGGGGGGGAGGGAGGGGGCGGGAAGAAGAAAGGAAGAGGAGGAGCCAGAGGGCTGAGGGAGAGTTGGGAAGGGGAGGCGACAGCAAGGGCTACTGGAAATTGGAGAAGTCAATGTTCAAGCCGCTGGGGAGCAGACTGCCCAAGCGGAATATGAGGTGCTCCTCCTCCAATTTCCGGTGGTGCTCACTCTGGCCATGGAGGAGGCCCAGGACAGAAAGGTCGGATTCGGAATGGGAGGGGGAGTTGAAGTGCTGAGCCACAGGGAGATCAGGTTGGTTAATGCGGACTGAGCGGAGGTGTTCGGCGAAACGATCGCCAAGCCTACGCTTGGTCTCACCGATGTAGATCTACATCGGTGAGACCAAGCGTAGGCTTGGCGATCGTTTTGTGGCTTGAACATTGACTTCTCCAATTTCCGGTAGCCCTTGCAGTCTCCTCCCCTTCCCAGCTCTCCCTCACCCTCTGGCTCCTCCTCTTCCTTTCTTCTTCCCGCCCCCCCCCCCCCCCACCCTGCATCAGTCTGAAGAATGGTTTCGGCCCGAAACGTTGCCTATTTCCTTCGCTCCATAGATGCTGCCGCATCCGCTGAGTTTCTCCAGCACTTTTGTCTACCTTCCTGGAATTGAACTATCTCCAAGAAAGACAGAACTGGTTTCAAATGTACCTATAAGAGTATCAGAGAAACAAAAATCACACAACTTGGCAGAATAAAATATTACTCCTCAGCAAACCTCTTGTACACTGTAGCAACCCTTTAACTTTTAATCACCAATAACTGTCATTGGCACATTTATTCCTCCTCTCATTCCACCGGCAGCCGTTGGAAATACATGAAGTGCAATATCATCTGATACAGTAATGTACCCACATCACCTACACTCCACTGATATACAAACAGATATTTCATTTATTCAACCAAACTTTATTTTTCACCAAAAATTATTTCAGAATGCAACTGAGTTGGATTGAAAGTAATAGACTTTTTTACAGAGAATATTTAGAAATAGATACCATTTGACATAACTTTCTGTTTCTAATTTACTGCAATATCTAGCATATCAATACTGAAGTGTCACACCATTCAATATAAACATTTTCACCAGTACGATGCCAAATGTCCTGAGAATAAATAGTTTGGAGCAAAAAACTGAATTTGTGCTTTTGAAAAGGAAAATAAACATAGATTGATAATCAGAAACATAAGGATGGAAGATGGACAGGAAATGCTGGAGTAACTCAGCGAGTCAGGCAGCATCTCTGGAGAAAAGGAATAGGTGACTGTTTGGGTTCAGAAGAAGAAGGGTTCTCGACTCGAAACATCACCTACTTTTCTCCAGAGAGGTTACCTACTGAATTACACCAGCATTGTGTGTCTATCTTCGGTGTAAACCAGCATCTGCAGTTCCTTCCTACACAATATATGGATGGAGGCAGAAAAATAGTTAATAAAAAATAAAATAGTCAAGATAATTAGAATTAACCATTAAGGAAATAGTAAGGGATCTTATAAATAAATATAAAAACATTAAGGACAACGAAAGGTGGACCACAATGGCAAAGGTGATCTCTTAAATTTGTGGATGAGGGAATGGCAAGGATGTTAATTTACAAACGAAGCTGAATGCAGGATTTAACTTTGTTAGTTGAATGGAGATAAGCATATAAAAGGCCACTATGTAAAATTAAGCAGAAACCAGAATAGACCACAAGTTCCTCCAGTATACATTACAGGATATGGAAAGTAGCATAGATTGAAAAATCCTGGGTTAATGGAAAAAGTAATCAATTACAGTTGAGTGAAGATTTGAGAAGATGAGATTGCCATAAACTTTCTTTTGGAGCACAGTATGAAGGGGTCCAACAAAGATTTTGAGATATCAAAGGCAGCTGCTTCTGGAACAGATTTGTAGAGATATGTTACTGAGAGCATCTGTGGGACTATCCACAAACTTTTAAATTTATGGATAATATGAGAACTTTACTATTAGCTTCCTCATCTATGTGTGGGTGAATTGCAGGATATCTTCCTCCAGATTCATGAATAACACGTTCAATTTCAGCAACAAAACAGCAGTGTGACACTTTCATTTTCATAGAAGTATGCAAACACGCTTTTTGCTACCCTGAATGCAAGTCATAACTACTCAACATTATATGAGGAAACCCTGCATAGTTGGCTGAGCTCCTTCCAAACACTCAGTCTAAAGCTGTGACTAGAACAGAGGGCAAGCCTGCTTCCACATCTGGAAGTCCTAATTTGCTCTGTACATGTGGTCGTTAACCTCTGTAACTAGACAGGACTCCCTGCATATGCCTCTCCATGGCAAAGGGCCAACCATTTAAATAAACCGGCAACGAAAACGGGACCAAACCCCAAATTGCAAATGTTAATAGAAGTTTATTAAGCCCCCTCCTGAGTTTATGGCAGACGAGGCCCCATAGCTGAAAAGACATAGTCGGGATCTGGGGGAGGACGTTGCAGAGAGAAGAAAAGTAACAGTGTATGGCATCATTCGTCTGGCATCTTGTACCTTTCTTTCAGCTGAAAAGTTTAATTGAGGAGGCAAGAAATACACAAACCTTTGTTAATGGGAGGGAAGAGACCATGCTTTGATCACAGGTGCCAGGTCATGCAAGGGAGAAAGAAGACTTTCATCTCTTCATTTCAAACTGAACAAAAGTGCGTCCCAGTGGAATTACAAGCCTGCTCCCTGGGATTATGAATGTTAATATTCTGCATGTAGAACAGTTTCCTGGTGAGAATATGTTCCTTTATCTTTATGCCTAAATGGAAGATTCATTTTGGTGCTGATGTGGATTTGTGTCCAAGCTACAGACTGCCAAATCTGCTACTGACTGACTAAGGAGATGTATCATCTATTGGCTCCGAAATGGAAAGTGCAATATAACAAAACTGCAATACATTTCAACACAGAGCTTGTTTGTACTAAGAAATGTCACATACACAAGGAATAGGAGGGCGGTACATATGGAACTGAAATCATTGCCTTACTCACAGCAGTATGCAGCTTCCATCAGTTTTATTCTATGGCCAAAATAAGCTTCCCAGTGGCTTTTATTCACAGAAAGACATCAAATGCATTTTAATTTGCTGCACCCTTTGAAAAATATAATTGTTTAATCAACTTTTAATTGGATTTACTTCATGTTCCAGTTGTTTGAGAAGAATAAATTTCAACATTCGATGATGGTGTTTTCCATCCTGACTAATACGTTCCATGCTGTATATTTAAGAGAATGGCACAAGGCCCAGCTTTGTCCGCAGAGTGCAAGTTATTTGTGTTTGTACTCAATCATGTACTCAGTCACACCAAAATGGTGAGCTTCATGAAAATCACAATTGTGATTGAAAACCAAGTTATCAGATGGGGACAAGATTTTTATATAACCTTGGCCATGATGCCAATTTAAACAAATGGTGGAAAACTGGGCAATCTTAAAAACTCTCAAATGGAAACAGGAAATGTAGCAGAATACTCACACCTGATAACAATTCGTCACCCAAGTTGTTACGAAAAATCAAGTTTAACAAACGTTTTTGGTTAGGTGCGCAGTTTGTATGCCAGTCGAAACATCCTAGTAGGTTTGAGATTTGAAGTCACATCAGCTGAAAGGCGCCGTCAGCATTCAGTACACTGGACTGATGTGGTATAGCTATGAGTCTGGTGTGAGCACAGTGACAGATGCCAGCGCATCGGTCTCTCGATCTGTTGAACTCTGCATGGAGTCAAGTGGCAAGGCTGATCCTGCTTGGAGCTTTCAGCATAATCATGGGGGATCCACTTCTGTGACACAAGGAAAGCATGAGGAATGAAGTAAAATATTAATCTTTTAACTTATTTTAGTTAGTGTTTAGCTATTTCTTACTGTTTTCATTTTTAATATTTGAATGTACTTAATTATTTCCAGCAATTTTAAGTTTTCAGATGCTCAATATTAAAGATTCACAAACTGTTAAGATGTCTTCCAGCTATGTCAAGAAGCATGGTTCTGCCGAAGGCCATGCCACCAGTCAAAGACTATTATCTGTTTAAGCAGCAGGTTTTATGGCTCAGGGTGAGTCACCATTCATGCCCTGCTACATCATGTTGCTTTCATCCAAGGGGCAGACAGTCAGCTCAACCAGCTCTCTGTACTGGTGAAGGCAGGTGAATAAGGGCTTCAGGAAATGTGCTGAATTCACCTTGATTCAATTCTGTGCTTTTTGGCTGTACACTATAGAGCAATGTTTCCAATTACTCCTGAGTGGTAGAGTCACAGACAAGAAGACATGGCTATAAAATAAGGGGGTAGTGTTCAAAATTGAGGTGCATAAAAACTCTTTTCAGATATTGGTGCATCACTGGAATTCTCAGTTCCCAAGGAAGTTCAAGAGTCAAGAGTCAAGAGAGTTCTATTGTCATGTGTCCCAGATAGGACAATGATATTCTTGCTTGCAGCAGCACGACAGAATATGTAAACATAATACAGAACAGGAGATAAAAGTTCAGTGTGTCTATATACCATAGACCATATATATATACACAATAAATAAACAGATAAAGTGCAATAAGCTGTTATTGTTCAGAGTTTGTTTGATGTCGTGTTTAATAGCCTGATGGCTGTGGGGAAGAAGCTGTTCTTGAACCTGGATGTTCCAGATTTCAAGCTCCTGTACCTTCTTCCCGATGGCAACGGAGAGGTGAGTGTGTGGCCAGGATGGTGTGGGTCTTTGATGATGTTGGCAGCCTTTTTGAGGCAGCGACTGCAATAGATCCCTTCGATGGTGGGGAGGTCAGAGCTGGTGATGGACTGGGCAGTGGTCACAACTTTCTGCATTCTTTTCCGCTCCTGGACGTTCAAGTTGCTAAACCAAGCCACGATGTAACCAGTCAGTATGCTCTTTACTGTGCACCTGTAGAAGTTTGACAGTCCTCGTTGACAAACCGACTCTCCGTAATCTTCTCAGGACGTAGAGGCGCTGATTTGCCTTCTTTATAATTGCATCAGTGTGCTGGGACCAGGAAAGATCTTCGGAAATGTGCACACCCAGGAATTTGAAGTTATTGACCCTTTCCACCATCGTCCCGTTGATGTAAACAGGATTGTGGGTCCCTATCCTACCCCTTCCAAAGTCCACAATCAGTTCCTTGGTTTTGCTGGTGTTGAGAGCCAGGTTGTTGTGCTGGCACCATTTGGTCAATCGGTCGATCTCACTTCTATACTCTGACTCATCACCATCTGTGATTCGTCCGACAACAGTGGTGTCGTCGGCGAACTTGATGATGGAGTTCGCACTATGTCCGGCTACGCAGAAACGAGTATCGAGTGAGGACAGCAGGGGGCTGAGCACGCTCCCATGCTGATTGTTATCGAGGATGACTCATTTCCACCAATACGGACCGACTGTGGTCTGTGGATGAGGAAGTTGAGGATCCAATTGCAGAGTGATGCGCAGAGACCCAGATGTGAGAGCTTGGTAACCAGCTTGGAGGGGATGAAGTTGGAGGCCGGATCATTAGATATAGTTAAGGTGGAGATAGATAAATATTTTAAGGAATTAAGGATTATGGGGAACTGGCACAGAACATGGGTTGATGATGCTGGCATAGATCAGCCATGATCATATTAAATGGAGGGATAGGCTTGAGAACCGAGTGCCTACTACTGCTCCTATTTTTTAATGTCCTGTGAATTATCGATTTCTGATCTGAAACAATAAAAGAATATTGTTCCAAAGTATAGGTTGTTTAGAAAAAATGGGCCCTGAATTAGCTCCAATAAGCCAGCTATCACATGTTGATGGACAGTTGTAGCATAAGCCAAACAATAAGCATGCTGGCATGCATATTGCAACTTGTGAGGTTGTTACCTCTAGTAGTATGCAGAGTAGGAAGGCCATAACACCCATCAATGTGCAACACTGTTTTGGTGCAGGAACTGCTAAATCAATGCTCCAACTGTATCCCTTTAGTAGCATTTAAAAGAGCCCCCAAAGTTATTGGAAGACCCCGTCCATTGTTTGCAGATTTGCTCTTATCTGTTTCTGCCTGGGATTTGCTACAATTCTACGTAATCACTGTGAGGTTGCTAAGAATGTGGCATGCTAGGACTATTGTCAAGTTTCTGCATGGATACTCCCAGACAGGGTACTAGTAATCATTCCCTTTGAAGTGCAGTATGACAGGGTGTGAGCAGAGAGCACATTCAGCAGGATGAGATAGTAGAAGGAGAAAAAAGGGCCTCGGGAGGAAAGACTCCTAGAAGGAGGCCATATCTACTTGGGACTTTCAGAGAGCAATCATTCAGGTTGAACCTCAGTGAGAAGCAATATGTGTTGCTCCTGCTCTTCAGTAAAGATATCCTCACTCAAATACATACTTGCTCCAGCCTCAAATTCAAATGCAGAGCAGGAAAAGGATCACTTTTCCAATGGCCATGACCTTTTATGCGTGATCATATTTGCCCATGTTACCCATTCCACATACTCAACTCACTTACAAGTTACAGATGGTGTAACCATGCAATTTCTATCTACACCCTCACCACAACTTTCTGGTTTTCTCCTTTCAGATACCCAAGTACTCCAAGTCCAATGTGGCTAGGAATTGGTGGAAAAGCAGAAAGAACATGAAGACATACCAAGAATCTTGACTAACAGCTCAAAGGGCTGAAGCTTACAGTCCAACATCAACTGTTGAAAAATAATTATCACCCACACACACTATTCCAAAAGAGCCAAGTCTACCTCATTTTCTCTTCTCACCGACCAGCAGTAGAGCAAATGCTGGTTTTGTGAGGTCTGTATGTTTCCACAAAGTACAATGCATTATGGACTGCATTTAGCTCCCTCCAAAGATGCCTTGTCAACTCGGGGATGTGCCATAAGCCAAAGGCTGGTACCCATGACATGCTCATAATGCCATCTGCATTTAAGCTGCCATGATATTTGCAGAGTGGCCCAAAAGCATGGGTTATCCACTCACAACATAGTTCTTAACTCTGATGTGTATCTGGTACTGAAGGCCAATCTGACAGAGGTGGCATGCCAGACCAGACCACTAGTGATGTCAGGTCTCTATTACCTGAAACACTCTTGGGAAGGCCAGTAGACTGGAGGTCAAATCTCGTGGTCTGCTGAATGTTATATAGCCCATTTCATCAGGGCAATCCTCTTTTTCCTGAGGACATTTCTGCTACCAATGCATTAAATATTTGGGCATGAGGACAGTGAGGTGATGAGAAGCAGGAGGAAAAAGAGGAAAGAAGAATGGAGGGGACAAGAGCTCTCTTGATGACTCTCTCCATGACCAATTCATAAGACTATGCTAACCAAAATGGCAATTCCAAGTCACCATTGGTCCTACAATTTTCCTTTCTCTCTATTGCTACCCATTCCACGAATCCAAGCTTTCTGCAAGGTTAATGCTAGCTTCTTCATGTTACTTAATATTCTTTCATTTTTGCCCATGGAAGCCCATATCACCATTGAGAACA
Source organism: Malacoraja senta (assembly GCA_038087875.1). Taxonomy (NCBI): domain Eukaryota; kingdom Metazoa; phylum Chordata; class Chondrichthyes; order Rajiformes; family Rajidae; genus Malacoraja; species Malacoraja senta. The sequence continues at coordinate 122,168 of JAXLNO010006153.1, read as the reverse complement.
TCATTGACTTTTTTTAGAGAGCTGCAAACAAGTGTTCTTTTGAAACTCCAGCACAATTTGTTTACAATCTCTCTTTCAGAAATGCTAGCCCCTGCATGGTCCTACTTTTGTCTAGCTGTATACATGTCATGAAACTCATCCAGTGCAGATCCTACCTTTTGGCTAACCTATAAAATGTAAACAAAAAGGCCCCTTTTAAGCTGTTGACCAAGAGCGCTACCATTTTTCAACTTCACTCTCTTTGCTTCTATGGGTTCCTGGCCAGATTGGATTGGAGTTATTTCATACATGTGGTGAAGGGGAAAGTAAAAGTTGGATGGTACGGTCTTTAATTGTTTCCTCCTTGCCGCTGACCACATACTCTGTAATAACCACTCCAATAATGACAAACTCCTTCTGCTTCATGGGGCAGAGTATGCAGTTGCACTAGTTAGATGTTGGTGTTTTTGAGTGCGTGACAGGTCCTGCAAAGGAAGGGGGTTTGTTATTGTGTAATATATTTGGATGATATGTCTGTGTACAGGTTGAATAGCTGGGGCAATGTGGTAAAGCTAGGGGGATGTGAGGCATGCAACAGGGCTCAGTCTGCGGTGGCTGCCAAAGATCCTATAGCGAGCAAGATAGCCCACTCGACGAAAAAGACGTAGTACGGTCATGGGCAGATTCATGGGTAATTTTCGGCCCCATTTCCGTAACTGGCTTCCATCTCCGCACCAAAGATCCCATAGCGGAGCAAAGATATTAGTGTGGAGACGGAAGCCAGTTATGGAAACATCCTCGTAAAAATAAAAGTTATTTGGTAAAAATCTTCTCCTCATTTTCAGAATTATAATTTATTAACACAAACTGTTCCCCCGCAACGTTGATTACACTGCGAGTCGGGTCGGGTCGGGTTACTGAAATGGATGAAAAAAAGGCCCACGTTCCGCTCCGTTGCGTACTACACGTTAGCCCATTGCATTTAACAGGAATGGTCTATCTTGCTCCGCTATAGGATCTTTGGTGGCTGCCATCGACCATAAGAAAGTTATGTGCAAATTGATGAAAATTGTTAGTAGGTGGAAACAGTGGAAATGTAATATCAGGCTATCAGGTGATGTCAGGCTATCCAACTCATGAGATTTTGATACATTTATTTAAAGTGGATGAGATGGTCACAAAGTATCACAGTCTAGTTTACCGTTGCATTTTAGCCTGCAATTGAATGTGCAGGAAAGAAGGTAAATCGATAATATTCTCTGATCATCAGGACACTCAAAAGGCAGAAAATACGCAGGTCAAGCTTTGGTCCAGAGACCATGTGAGGAACTGGTTCCAATAACATCTTGTGCCAGAAATCTCAAAGATGGGCCCATGGCAGATTTCCAACTATGTTAGCCAAAAGATGGAGGCAAGCCCTTGCCTCCCAAAACAAAGAAGTAAAAGAGGCAAACTTCATCACATCTTTTCCAGCGATGGCTTGCTTCACCCTTCTTCACTAACCACACCCTCCAACCCCATTACGTGTTAACTGTGTTAGGCAGACGGTTTGCCTACATTCCAGATACTGGAATACAGAGAATGTGTACTTCAAGAATGTTTAATTGTCATGCACACCGGGACGGCAACAATAAAATTCAAACTTGCTGCAGATTTACAGGCTCATTAAATGCAACAACACAACAAATAAATACACTTGAAGTGCTTTGAAATCCTTGGGACATTTAAAGATCTCTTAATACAATTTTTTATTTCTATTTTGTCCAAGGTGTGCATTACTAAACTAATGCTCTGATTGTTAATGTTCTTTCACTAATCCAGTACAATCTCTGTCCAGAATAAGTAACTGATAATTGTGTATGCTATCATGTTCCAGGGCTTTGGCAGACTCTGTGCTGTGTTAATGCATAAAGGCAGCATGATGCTTTATATATTTGTTTGGCAAGCCTGGACAATCTATTCACTGGTTGGAGTCACAGCCTTTACACCTGGCATTAAGCCAATGGAAAATCTAACTTTTCGTAGCTTTAATAGTGGAAAGAAGCTATTTTTTTCTGTACGAGGTAAGTAGATTAGGCAGGAAGAATGAAACTCGGTCAGATCTTGTTTTAGGTTTGCCAATACTGTGTTTCACGTACAAGTTTGTTCCATAAGATTATTATATTAATAGCGTTGCATCTGATTAACACCACTGAATCACTATGCACTAACTATGTAGCACATGAACCAAAATCAACCAATTTGTTCAGGGATCTCCCTAGCTCTTGCTGACAACAATAGGGTTAATGTGAAATAGCAAACCAACAAGCTGCTGAATTCAACAAAGTGCAATTTCAGGTGGCAGAGGCAACATTTGTTGGGAACAACTTTCTTGAAGTCTGGCTGAGTGAACATTCCTGGTATAGGTTCAATTGGAAATTTTATACTGAAAATACAGGATAGCGCAGGTTCCAGGAAAATTACAAGTTTGGCAACGTCTTGGTTTCTATGGACTTCTCATGCATTAACTGAAATTACTGGCAGTTTAGATCTGCACCTGGTCACCAGTGATGAGGAGATGTTGCACTTGAAAGATGAGAATCATGAGTATTTAATCAGAACATCCCTTTCACTTTATCCATTACATACACAAAAGTTAACTGTTAGTAATTTTGGCTTTCAGTAGTAACAGTGATAAGTTGTTGGATGTTTCATTGCCAGGAAATGCCTGGCAGTATTGTGATGTACATATTTCCAATGTATTACTTTGTATCTTTCCATCAAATTATATTGTGCCTTTGACATCGAAAAGTTGTGTGCTGTTTCAGTCATATCGGAAAAGCTAATCAGAGGGAATGGGAGTGCTTTCAAGGAGGGAGAGGGAATTTCCATGGTGCGGTTAAGGTATTTAAGCCTTAGCTGGGGATAACATGATTCCAATGATGGGAGAGGGAGGGAGGGGTGGAGGGAGGGGGAGGGTGGAGGGGGGGGAGGGGTGGAGGGGAGGGGGAGGCAGTGAGGGGGGAGGGGTGAGGGGGTAGTGAGGGGTGAGGGGGAGGGGGGGGGGAGGGTGCACAATTGGCTGAACTCAGTAATGGATCAAATAATGAAAATAGCTGCAGGCCTGCACGAGGTTAAAGGTAGAGGCAACAAGCCCAAAGAGGGGTTTAATAGTAGGATGAGATTTTTAAAGTTGAGCATAAGCCATTGTGGGCAAAGTGGGCAAAAGGAACCCCCAAAAAAAGCAGACTTTTGGGTGAACTGCAATTGATACAAGTGGAAGATGAGATGAACTTTGGGACAGTCATTATGAAGGTTTACATGACTGGGAGTGCAGCAGATGAGCTGAGTTTTATTTGTTATTGAGAAACTGAGTTTGGAAATTAAGTTTGGAAATGAGTCCAAGATTTGTACAGAGTTTGAGGCAGCAACTGAAGATAGGAATGGTTTATAATGGATAGGATTTCTGAAAGTGAAAACAGAGAAAATTAAGACAGATACAAATATAATGTCTCTGCATTTGCCAGGTAATTCACACACAACCTCTCACTCTTCTGTCTCAGGACTGTAGGGTAACATAAGTTAAGGCTATGTAGCCAGGACTGTTTAGGGAGGCACAGTGGCGCTGTGGTAGAGTTGCTGCCTTACAGTGCCAGTGACTCGGGTTCGAACCTGACTATGGTTGCTGCCAGTATGGAGTTTGTACGTTCTCCCTGTGACCGCGTGGATTTTCTTCGGTTGCTCCGGTTTCCCCCCACATTCTAAAGACAGGTTTGTAGGCTAATTGGCTTCTGTAAATTGTCCCTAGTATCATAGAGTCATACAGCGTGGAAGCAGGCCTTGTGGCCCAACGTGCCCACACTGATCAACAAGTCCCATCTACACTTGTCCCACATGCCTGTGTTTGGCCCATATCCCTCTAAATCTGTCCTATCCATGTCCCTGTCTAATTGGGTTGTTTTTTAAGTTGCAATAGTCCTTGCCTTAACTACCTTCTTTGGCAGCTTGTTCCATACACCTACCACGCTTTGTGTGAAAAAGTTACCACTCAGATTCCTATTAAAATCATTCCCCATTCAACTTAAACCTATGTCCTCCGTTTCTCAATTCCCCTACTCAGGGCAAGAGACTCTGTACATCTACTCCTCTCATTATTTTATGCACCTCTATAAGGTCACCCCTCCTCCTGCACTCCAAGGAATAGTCCCAGCCTGCTCATCCTCTCCCTATAGCTCAGACCCTCGAGTCCTGACAACATCCTCATAAATCTTCTCTGTGCCCTTTCCAACTTGACAACAGTGTGTGGGATAAAACTAGTGTACAGGTGATCATTGGTCAACGTGGACACAGCGGGTCAAAGGGCCTGTTCCACGCTGTATCTCTAATTTAAATTAATACAGGTGCTGTGCTGGTAGTTCCAGGTACTTTGTTTCCTCGTCCCAGTGATGGCATCAACTTAAACAAGAAAATATTTCAGATGCAAAGCATTATAAAAAGAAACAATCCACAATACTTCCCAGTTCTGGGACTGAAACATGTCATCATTTACAAAATATGGAAGTGTGCCCTAACTGAAACCACTGGATATCCATATTGCAAAGCAGATGCTTCGAACAGTTTTGGAAAATCTTTCAATCGTCAGCCCTTTTCTTTTAATCTTCTTGTTGATGAATCATTCAAAAAAGAAAGATAGACAAATATTTCTCGGGTAAGCAAGCAATTGTTGGATCTTGCTTAAAATAAAAAGAGATTTATAACAACAGAACTGTGTCTTGCTCTAGATCAGCTGTGGTGAGCACAAAACCATGGCTAAATTGAACCACAAAGTATTAGATTCTTTCTCAAAAACAGAACAAAACAGCTGTGGGTAGCTGTAAAAAAATGTTTCTGGGATTAGAAAGTTGAAATGACAGCATTGTACATCATAAAAGATTCTGTTCGCCAAGCATGAACTGGTGTTCCTAATGGTCAGTTCTGCTGCAGCATGACAGGAGTAGGGTCACGTGCAGATAGCAATTAATGATTATGATATAGTTGGGATCACGGAGACATGGCTCCAAGGTGACCAAGGCTGGGAGCTGAACATCCAGGGATATTCAATATTCAGGAGGGATAGAGAGAAAGGAAAAGGAGGTGGGGTGGCGTTGCTGGTTAGAGAGGAGATTAACGCAGTGGAAAGGAAGGACATTAGCTTGGAGGATGTGGAATCGGTATGGGTAGAGCTGCGAAACACTAAGGGGCAGAAAACGCTGGTGGGCGTTGTGTACAGGCCACCTAGCAGTAGTAGTGAAGTTGGGGATGGCATCAAACAGGAAATTAGAAATGCGTGCAACAAAGGCAAAACAGTTATAATGGGTGACTTCAATCTACATATAGATTGGGTGAATCAAATTGGCAGGGGTGCTGAGGAAGAGGATTTCTTGGAATGTATGAGGGATAGTTATTTAAACCAACATGTAGAGGAACCAACGAGAGAGCAGGCTATTCTAGACTGGGTATTGAGTAATGAGGAAGGGTTAGTTAGCAGACTTGTTGTGCGTGCCCCCTTGGGCAAGAGTGATCATAATATGGTTGAGTTCTTCATTAGGATGGAGAGTGACATTGTTAATTCAGAAACAACGGTTCTGAACTTAAAGAAAGGTAACTTTGAGGGTATGAGACATGAATTGGCCAAGATTGACTGGCAATTAGTTCTAAAAGGGTTGACGGTGGATATGCAATGGAAGGCATTTAAAGACTGCATGGATGAACTACAAAAATTGTTCATCCCAGTTTGGCAAAAGAATAAATCAAGGAAGGTAGTGCATCCGTGGATAACAAGGGAAATCAGGGATAGTATCAAAGCAAAAGATGATGCGTACAAATTAGCCAGAAAAAGCAGCATACCAGAGGACTGGGAGAAATTCAGAGACCAGCAGAGGAGGACAAAGGGCTTAATTAGGAAAGGGAAAATAGATTATGAAAGGAAACTGGCAGGGAACATAAAAACTGACTGCAAAAGTTTTTATAGATATGTGAAGAGAAAGAGATTAGTTAAATCAAATGTAGGTCCCTTGCAGTCAGAAACAGGTGAATTGATCATGGGGAACAAGGATATGGCAGACCAATTGAATAACTACTTTGGTTCCGTCTTCACTAAGGAAGACATAAATAATCTGCCGGAAATAGCAGGGGGCCGCGGGTCAAAGGAGATGGAGGAACTGAGTGAAATCCAGGTTAGTCGGGAAGTGGTGTTGGGTAAATTGAATGGATTAAAGGCCGATAAATCACCAGGGCCAGATAGGCTGCATCCCAGAGTACTTAAGGAAGTAGCTCCAGAAATAGTGGATGCATTAGTGATAATTTTTCAAAACTCTTTAGATTCTGGAGTAGTTCCTGAGGATTGGAGGGTAGCAAACGTAACCCCACTTTTTAAGAAGGGAGGGAGAGAGAAAACGGGGAATTACAGACCAGTTAGTCTAACATCGGTAGTGGGGAAACTGCTAGAGTCAGTTATTAAAGATGGGATAGCAGCACATTTGGAAAGTGGTGAAATCATTGGACAAAGTCAGCATGGATTTACGAAAGGTAAATCGTGTCTGACGAATCTTATAGAATTTTTCGAGGATGTAACTAGTAGAGTGGATAGGGGAGAACCAGTGGATGTGTTGTATCTGGACTTTCAGAAGGCTTTCGACAAGGTACCACATAAGAGATTAGGATACAAACTTAAATCACACGGTATTGGGGGTTCAGTATTGATGTGGATAGAGAACTGGCTGGCAAACAGGAAGCAAAGAGTAGGAGTAAACGGGTCCTTTTCACAATGGCAGGCAGTGACTAGTGGGGTACCACAAGGCTCAGTGCTGGGACCCCAGCTATTTACAATTTATATTAATGATCTGGACGAGGGAATTGAAAGCAACATCTCCAAGTTTGCGGATGACACTAAGCTGGGGGGCAGTGTTAGCTGTGAGGAGGATGCTAGGAGACTGCAAGGTGACTTGGATAGGCTGGGTGAGTGGGCAAATGTTTGGCAGATGCAGTATAATGTGGATAAATGTGAGGTTATCCACTTTGGTAGCAAAAACGGGAAGGCAGACTATTATCTAAATGGTGGCCGATTAGGAAATGGGGAGATGCAGCGAGACCTGGGTGTCATGGTACACCAGTCATTGAAAGTAGGCATGCAGGTGCAGCAGGCAGTGAAGAAAGCGAATGGTATGTTGGCCTTCATAGCAAGAGGATTTGAGTATAGGAGCAGTGAGGTTCTACTGCAGTTGTACAGGGTCTTGGTGAGACCACACCTGGAGTATTCCGTACAGTTTTGGTCTCCAAATCTGAGGAAGGACATTATAGCCATAGAGGGAGTGCAGAGAAGGTTCACCAGACTGATTCCTGGGATGTCAGGACTTTCATATGAAGAAAGACTGGATAGACTTGGCTTATACTCGCTAGAATTTAGGAGATTGAGAGGGGATCTTATAGAAACGTACAAGATTCTTATGGGGTTGGACAGGCTAGATGCAGGAAGATTGTTCCCGATGTTGGGGAAGTCCAGGACAAGGGGTCACAGCTTAAGGATAAGGGGAAAATCCTTTAAGACCGAGATGAGGAAAAACTTTTTCACACAGAGAGTGGTGAATCTCTGGAACTCTCTGCCACAGAGGGTAGTTGAGGCCAGTTCATTGGCTATATTTAAGAGGGAATTAGATGTGGCCCTTGTGGCTAAAGGGATCAGGGGGTATGGAGAGAAGGCAGGTACGGGATACTGAGTTGGATGATCAGCCATGATCGTATTGAATGGCGGTGCAGGCTCGAAGGGCCGAATGGCCTACTCCTGCACCTAATTTCTATGTATCTATGTATCTATGTCACCGACACCATTTGCATGCTGCATTTGACTTTCACTATTTTTTCTTGGCTCATTGTTAATTTTTATCTGACAATGTGAAACACCTTGAGGCATTCGGGAATGCTAAAGATACAAGTCATCGGTGTTGATGCACTAACAATTTTGCTGACAACTTTGATCACACAATGCGACTCATTACTGTGTCAATAAACCAAATCCAACTCTCCCCCACCCAAACCCCAACCTCGTGCCTCACCTCCACCCACACATCTCCACTGCTCAGTCACAAAGGTCACATATAATTAACATACCTGCAAATCTAGCTACTCTACACAATATGCCATTGTTTGGTCCCGAACAAAGAGATCCTTTGGTGATTACTGTTCCAGTAGTGCAGAACAGAATAAGGCTCATCTCTATCAGTTTAGGAGGAGGCAGTTTAGAGAGAGATAAGAAATTACAAACAGACAATAACTGACAAGAGAGAGATTGACCCGAATCATTCATGGAAGACAGCTGCAACTGGTCTTATGCAAAAGTTTCAGTTATGACCATTTAATACATGAAGAAGCACATCTGAAACATAAGCTGTCTTTTTTATTTTATTTTCTGATTAACCCACTGTGGAACTCCTATTTAAAAAAAAATATTGTCCTTGTTTAACAAAAGAAAAATGAATGGGTATGTGCCTTTGTTATTGGCAGGCAAAAAATAAACAATTTTGCTCAAGATTCAATTGGTATTGGTTTGATAAACTCCATCAGGTACATAATGGAAGAAATCAGTGGGCCATGCAGCATCTGTGGAGGTTCAAGATTTTAGGTTGAGACCTTACATCAGGACTGAGAGTGTAGAGGGAGGATAGCAAATACATATAAATGAGAGGTAGTGGTGAGACAAAACGCACATAAGAGGGCAGTTGTTGAGGCAGAGGCTGGTGGGTGATAGGGGAAACCAGATGTGGGGAGGAATGATATGCAGAAGGAACTCGAGGGGATAGGAAAGATGAACTAACAGAGAAGATACACAGGTGGATAGCACTGGGTGATGGGCAGATGGAACCAAGTGGGGAAAGGTAACAAGTCTCAGTAATGAGAGTTGGAAGGAAAAGGTGAACTAAGGGAGAGAGAACCTGAATGTATGAAAGGAACGTAGGGGTGGGGTTATCTAAAATTGGAAAATTCAATATTCATGCCATTGGGTTTAGGCCACCCAAGCAGAATGTGAGATGTTCTTCTGGTTTGCATTTGGCCTCACTATGGTAGTGGAGTAGGCCAAGGATAGATGCATGGTGTAGTATTGATTGAAATGACATGCAATCGGAAGCTCAAGATAGCCATTATAGACAGGCACAGAGGTTCTGCCAAATATTACTCTGCCTCCACTGATGTTGCTACCTGCTGAGTTCTTCCAACAGTTGTTTTTATGTACCAGATTCTAGCATCTGCAATCTCTTGTGCATGAGAGGCTTATAACCAGCTTGGCTCACAAGAGGCAACCACGGCATACTTGAACATGAAAATTGTCCATTTGTGTGAACAAAAGTGTGCACTGAATTACACAATTTAAACACATATATTCTCTGTGATTTCTTGAAATCAATACATCAAATTTATTATTTAAATTCCAGATAAATGGGGATACTGTGGATAGGGTGAGCTGTTTTAAATACCTGGGAGTCCACATCTCTGAGGATATGACATGGACATCACACGCTGCAGCACTCGTGAGTAAGACAAGGCAGCGCCTTTACCACCTCAGGCAATTGAGGAAATTCAGAGTGTCTCTGAGGATCCTCCAGTGCTTCTACTCAGCGGCTGTGGAAAGCATCTTGTCTGGAAATATCACGATTTGGTTTGGGAACTGCTCTGCCCAGGACAAGAAGGGTCTGCAGAGAGTAGTGCGTTCGGCCAAACGCACTATGGGAACTACACTCGCCCCCGTGCCGGAACTATACATCAGAAGGTGCAACTCCAGAGCAAACAAGATCATGGGAGACCCCTTCCACCCCAGCAACGGACTGTTCCAGCTGCTACGGTCAGGCAAACGCCTCCGTTGCCATGCTGTGAGAAAGGAGAGGATGAGGAGTTTCTTCCCAGAGGCCATTAGGACTGTAAACACCTATCTCTCCAGGGACTAACCTTACTGTACCATTTTACTGTTGTGTGGTGTCTTTTTAAAATTGCTGTTTTTTTTCCTTTTATCTCCCTCCCACAAATATGTAATATGTGAATATGTGATTCTGTTCCATTCTGTTTGTAGTTTTTTTGGGTTTTTTTTTGCACAATCCGCAAGCATTGCCACTTTTCATTTCACTGCACATCTTGTATGTGTATGTGACGAATAAACTTGACTTGGATCTAGTAATAGACTTATTGGGAATGTATAAAACATTTGTGAGTCTATCTTGGGCCTTCATGCAGACTTGAATCTGGACATTGTCTGCAGCAATTCTGTTTGCACATAGTTAAGTGTCAAATGCTGAAATTGAAAAAGATGACAAATGAAACACTTCTGCATTAGAAAATTATTTATGCCAGAGTTTTGGCACAGAGGTGTGAAATTATTGTTTTCCTACTGTATGAGGAAAAAGCAAAGCATATTATCCAGGTGGGCTGCGTGCATCGAGAGGAATCCCGGCGAGCCGCAGCTCATCCCAACAGCAGGCCTGGTTCGCCCACCGCGGAATCAGGAACCCGCCCAGAAAGGGAAGGCTGCAATGGGCCTTTGTGGCCAATGGCAGCTGCAACTGTAAAATGGTGCCAAAATGGCACCTCATGCATATATACTCAGTGGGCTGTTCCATACATTTTGTACTAACCAGGGGATTGTTCTGATGTATGGAGACAGTCTTGCTGAGCTGTAGGCACAAAAAAGTGTTTCACTGTACCTTGGTTCATGTGATGTTGCAGAAAACATGGAAGCATTATTAACTACCAAAGAAACAATGTGTTTCTGTAATTATTCAATTGCTCTATTACAGATTAGACCTATAGGATCTTTGGGTACAATCTCCCAAATGCAGCATTGTTATTCAAATCATATTCAAAGCAAACAGATTCCTGAAGGGAAAGGGCAGAATCAATTGGTGAAAATGGTTATTTGTTTCCCAGGCATACTATGGTTTTTACCCAGATAGAAGAGCAAATGAAAATATTTCAAAAGGAGTTGGATTCACCCACTGATAGGTTCTGAAATAAGGTTCAAACTGCTTATCAAAGATTTAACAAATATCACTGTTTTTTATTTAAAGAGGGGCAGTTATAATTTGTCCACATTATTGAATTAATTATCCTCAGAAGTATTAGAAGCTTAATTAAACAAAGAACATAAATGAACAGAGCCAGATTTTAAGAAAGATCAGAGTTAATATAAAGGCATCTCAATGGCAAGGCATTTCTGTGTATACAAAAAGGAGATATATCTGTTGACCCAGTTATAGAAAGTTGAAACAAGTTAATTAGGTTCAGCATGTCAGTACTTGAACTCAAGCATGGATGAATTTACAGCATTGCTACATGAAGTAGAGATGTTGTAAACTTATCCTAGGCTGATGATGATACACGAGCCAAAAGATGATACGTGCACTGAACACAAATGTTTGAGCCTTATTGTTTATCAGTTTAATAGTTTCATTCCAGAAATTATACTTCACTTTAAAATTTAACCTAATGACTAACGTTAATCCTGAACAGCACCATTGTTTAAATATTGACCTTGTAAGACAGATATATAACCAATTTCAATTCATTGCAAATTCATCACATCTTTTATGTATATATTTTTGGGGAATAAATATAAGGTATACAAACTATACTGTGGCGTAATTTAGGAACATGTTTATAGACCATAAGCATGCCTGCTGCTTGCAGACATAAACTATATTTCAGAATTTTGCCCCAAAGTTGCAGCTTAGTTTAATTTCAGTACAACAGAACTGAAGGCTTCTTTCAACAAGGAACTGCAAATAGTTTTTTATGCATACATTAACTAAATTATGTTAGCTTCTATCCTGCACTACTGAAAATAATGGAGGGCTGTCTTAAAAATCACGCTGCATAAAAATTTATGAAGGCTGATGAAATGATTTTGTGGAAAATGATCCATATCATCAGGGATTAGTTTGATCACGTCAAGCCTGCTGAAGTAAATAAAGTACACCCAAATCAGGAACACTTAAAGAAAACTGTACTGGTTGTTTTTCCAGGACCGCACTTTATGTTGCTTTATTTTTTAACGAAGCAGAAAGATTTTATTAGCTGTACAATGAAAGCCTTAAGATGAACATTCTTCTAAATCTATTTGGCTGGATTTTGGGTGTAGAATAACAGTGTGGTTTATACTGTTCATAAATGCAACAGGGCAAATCGTAAAGAAAATATTCTATTTCCACACGTGTATTTAAACATGAAGTCTGTTGTCATTGTCAGAGTACACTGCTCCTCTATATGCTGCATGGTAACACCTTAGAAACTGAGAGCCTGTGCAGGTCTTATTTAGCAGTTCTTCCTGTAATTATACCATCCTATTACTGTTTCAAACAAATGCACAAGGAAGTACTATACAAGACTGACAATGATGTTCTAATGCTACCAAAAAATGGAATCCAATTTTTGGGCACACATATTTCCAATTCAAAACATCTCATCAAACATTCCTTCATGAATGCAGTGCACTTTATCAAATGACAACCAATATTGAAAAAGGCCATTTTCTTTCCTCTTTTACCAGTATAGATGAAATGGAGATGATTTTTCATTAAATTTAATGCAAGATTGTTGGACAGACCAAGAGACCAAAATTAGGGGGCTTGACAGGAGCCAAAACCAAAATTGTTGAGAAAAATAGGGTGGTGTCTCAGTATCAAATCCCACACAACAGATTAACAGATTTTGCTACTTGATAGTAGGCTTATTGGTTTAGGTTTATTAACGAGGTGCAGTGAAAAGCTTAATTGTGCAAACAATCCAAGAGATCAGATAATACTATGCATAAATACAATTAAGTCAAACTATAGTACAATAGATAGAGCAAAAGGGAAGATACAAAGTGCGGAATAAAGTTATCAGCATTGCATCGCATCAGTTCCATAGACAATATCCAATCTCTGCAATGGGGTAAAGGTGAATCGAACAATACCTTATCTTATGGAAGGACCGTTCAGAAACCTGATAACAGAGGGGAATAAGCTGTTTCTGTGTCTGGTGGTACACGCTTTCAAGCTTCTGTGCCTTTTAACAGATAAAATCTGGGAGCAGAAGGAAAGATCGGGGTGGACAATGATTACTTCCACATTAATAAGCAGGCCCCAATCCAAATGCAGAATTGAGATTTCCAAGAACAGTAGATACAAATAATATTACTCTTGGTCATTAAATGAGTCAAATAAGAGGCTGCACTGATATCCACATAAAGCAGCACACTTTTCAATAGAAATATATTAAATAATTTGTATAGGCTGTCAACTTGCTATTATCTGCCTTATGCAATGGTACAAGGATTACAATAGTTCAAATTTTTCTGTGCATACATGATCCTGGCAGGATCTGAAGCCTGATGCAGAAACCTGTTTTTGTATATTAGTATCAAGACACAAGCATCTGGATACGCATAATCAGTTCCAGATATTGTGAAGGAAGCACTTAATGCAACAGATCACAAGACTCGGATGAAACTAAAGCTCCAATGTCACAAGTGCTCCAGGGACTGAGTGCTTTATATTGGTGAATGTCATTAATAGAAGGAAGCTGAAAATAAAAGATCTGCTATCTTGGAACAGAGCAAATGCGAGATGATCCACTGCACAGGAAGACAGCAATTATAATGGCAGTACCTTTATCAAGATCAAAATATTTAACTGCATCTCTTTAGAAATATTGCAAATCTGCAAGCAACTGCCGTCATTTCTCCGCATAACTGCCAGGAGGTTTGGGAACACAGACATGCATGTCTCCAGAGAGGTCCCTACTTGCAACTTCCTAACTGGAATCCAAACTTGGACAACTAATGCAATTCAGTAGCAGAGTTTCATCTTCTGCAGTTTTTCTGGGAAATTTGCTGCTGACCCAGCACAAGTTAAGAAATCCCATTCATTGTAAAAGAGTGGAACTGTTGTGTGTAGAAGAGATAAGTTTAGTTTAGAGATACAGCATGGAAACAGGCCCTCGGCCCACTGACTAGTGATCACCCACACACTAATTTAACTTCGGAGTCACGTGAGTGACTACGTGAAGACCCCGTCCAGCCGCACACGCGTCATATCGATCCCACACACGAGGGATAATTTTACAGAAGCCAATTAACCTTCAAAACTGCATTCTTTGGAATGTGGGAAGAAACTGGAGCACCGTACAGACAGCACCCCGAGCTCAGGATCGAACCCGGGTCTCTGGCGCTACAAGGCAGCAATGCTTTAAAAAATATTTTTTGTGGTTTTTGTTAAATGCTTGTTAAATTTAAAAAAAATTATATTTTAAATGCAATCATAAACAATCAAGGTTTTAGACAGCTGGCTCAGGAAGCAGGTGCGACTTATCTGACCATTACACCACTTCTGTAGAAATTACAACTGAAAGGCTTTGTACTTTCACGTTGGTACAAAAGATATTGTTACACGATTTACATTGAGAAAATTAAGAACAGTAATCGCCTGGGGAATTCTAAACCCAACAAGTATTACCAACAAAACAGCAACTGACAAATTCAATACAAGGCACAAAGATCTGCAAGAAGAGACGTTATTTTGTTAATACCAATTGGCAAGAACGAATATGCATTGACTAATTAGATTTGTGAAACTGACCAGAAATGGACAGTCTATTATGAATTGTTTTAAATGGGAAGATAAATTACATCACAGCCAATCCCCTAATTTGAGGATTTCTTACCTAATTGTTGCAAAATAGATTTGAACTAATGCTTTGAGCTGGCTTTAACTGGAAATTTCTTTCACTGGCTTTGTAAACTTGTTAGATGGAATTCTAACGTCTTTAAATTTCTAACGTCTTTAGATAAATGATGCCACAGATAGTTCCCCCACAGAAAGGGTACAGGATTCTGAAGCATTGCTGGGTACAGGATTCTGAAGCATTTGCACTAATCAATTAATGAGCAAGACCAGAGTGCCAAAAATATACTTTGATAAATGAAATTCTTACCACTTTGGTTTCTTGCAAGATTGATATATCTAGAAGACTAATCATATCAAGTGATTTGACAGGCAATGTTGGACTGATAAATGGCAGGCAACAATTTTTTGAGAAATTGAAATATATAGATGTAAGCTTGACCGAGTTCCCTGATGCTACAATGGAAAATAATGAAGATAGTGCAGATGCTGTTTTCCCACAGGCTTACACAACAGACAGAGAACAGTCTGAAGAAGAGTCTCGACCCGAATCATTACCCATTCCTTCTCTCTAGAGATGCTACCTGCTGCTAAGTTACTCCATTTTGTGGAGTAACTGTAGAGCAGTTTGTGTCTTTCTTCAGTGTAAACCAGCATCTGCAGATCCTTCCTGCACAGTGAGAGAACAATGAACATTCAATTTTCCAATTTTAGGTGACCTCTAACTAACCCCCCTCCTTTTCTCCTCCGCACTCTCCCCTCTCTTCCCAATTCAATTCAATTCCATTGGCTTCACAGTCCACAACTTTTCAAACCCGTCACACACTTATTGTTCTTATCTCTGGCCTTTAGGTCATAAAATCCCCCTCGTCTGCGTTACTTGCCATGCTTTGTCCTGCCTCTCACCTTTTCCAGCTTTCTTCCCCTTCCCCCCACTATCAGTCTGAAGAAGTGTCTCAACCAGAAACATCACCATTTTCTCCAGAGATGTTGCCTGGTCTGCTGGGTTACTCCAGCATGTTGTATCCTTTTTTTAAAACACAACACATGCCTTGGAAAAGTAAAGCACATACAATGGTGACAATGTAAATACCAAACTGAGGAAGACTGAAAGCAAAGAACTGTGATTAATATTTGCCTTTGAGACTAGAAGGAAGTTAACAGTAGTGAACCCCTTCTCCCCATTCAGTAATGGGACCATTGATCATTTTGATTACTAAATGAAAGTTTAACTTCCAAATTTGCAGATGAAGGCTATACATGCAGTAAACATGTAATGAGAAAGATAATATCAAACTTCAGGAAGACATTTACCCATTGGTAGATGAACTAGGTAGATGCAATTTAATGCAAAGGAAAATGAGGAGAGGAAATATAAACTAACTAGTTATAATTAAAAGGGTGTGCACAATCTGATGGATCTGGGCCAAGTTGAAAAAGCTGTCAAGAAATGCTTAAGGTTTCTTGGCTTCATAATAGAGACACAAAGTTTGAAAGTAAGGAAATCACAGACTAGATCTCAGTTGCAGTATTGTATCCAAAGCACAGCACCACATTTTTGAAAGGATATTAAGACACTAATGCTGAAGAAATTCACATGTGGTGAATGGAGAAGCTCAGAATATGTTTCTTACAGCAGGAAAGGTTTAACAGGAATGATCAAAACCTTTATTGATTTTAAGTTCAAGTGAGTTTATTGTCATGTGTCCCTGATAGGACAATGAAATTCTTGCTTTGCTTCAGCACAACAGAACATAGTAGGCATTGACTACAAAACAGATCAGTGTGTCCATATACCATTCTATAAATTGAAGAGTAGGTCAGTAATGAGGACATAAATTTGAAAACTGGCAAAATTGTCAGTAGGAATCACAAAATTAAGGGCCTGTCCCACTTTCACGACCTCTGCCGAGTTTGCCCTTGACTCATACTCGCAGCATGGTCGTCATGAGGTCGTAGGAGATTGTAGGTAGGTCGTAGGAGGTCGTGATGCTACTCGTAGGTACTCGTGGCATCAAGTAGGTCGGGGCGTTTTTTCTAGCATGATGAAAAATGTCCATGAGTAAAAAAGGTTGTGAATTAGATCGTGAAAGTGGGACAGGCCCTTTAAAGATCAAAAACAGAACCATTGTGCTGTTCAAGTGGAATACGAGATGTTGTTCTTCCGATTTGCAATTGGCCTCTCGGAAACAATGTCTGAGGATGGACATTGGCGTGCGAGCAAGAGTTAAATTCAAATGCCGCCAAATGCTCGACATGGCCATTAATGAAACACCTTTGTTTCAACACGAGGTCTGAAAAGCTCCCGTTTGAAAGCTTTCGATCCCAGCTTATACCAGCTAATATCAAGATCGTGATCTTTAAATTCTTTTGCAGTTGAGCTAACACAAAATAGGTGCATGGTATTCAGGATGTAGCAAAGCATGCCCCACACCAAATTCCCCTATTTGCTTATTACCACAGCAATAAGGTAGCTTGCTTAATTTCTTTATCCAATACAGACCTCCCATTGAAATAATCCCATTAAAATTCTATAAATTTCCAAACATATTTCCATTGACAAGCCGTATGACTTCTGACAAATGGGGATGTATTCCTTCCAAAAAGCTGCATTTCCTCATAACCCATTCTATACTAAGGTTTAGGGAGCAGATATAAGCATTTGAACCAGAGACTAAACTGTCAAAATGCTGTTCTCACCTTAGTTAAACACACAATATCTTTAAATAAACAGCATTGACTAAAACAAAAGTATGAACTTGGTTATTAAAATCAATCCATCTGCACACAATCCACTGTCGAAAGACCATCCCTTTGACTCTATGTTCCCAGATATAAGGAACAGAGCTGCTGCTCACTTTGTTGACTTATTGATGGTAATCCATATGTTTAACACACTGAGCCTTTGTATGAGCAGCCAATCAGATGAAAGACAGCCTCATAGCCTCCAGCGTTAATGTCATCCTTTATTAAATTAAGTGGTACATGACCCCAGATCAGCACTTTGGTGCTGATTACATGTGTTTTTACAAATCAGGAGTTATGGGCAGGGATGAAACAATGAAAGGAAAGGCAAAGAAATGTCAGACCTCTCATTTGACAATTATGGGAGGGAACTTTCAATGGTTTAATGTCTTTAATCTTTAAACATCTAACACACATAGCAAGGTTACTGCATTGCAAGAATTGCTATTATTATTGAGCGACAAACAGATGTTCCACATTTTATAAAATACTTCAAATTACAAGTTGGTTAAGTGAAAGTACTGGAAAATTTTAAGCACAGACACAGAATTAAGTGAATGGGTGGGTGCACAGAACAGAGATCGCATTCAACTGCAATAATTTGGGATTGTTTTCTATATGCTTATCACATTCAATCATTTTGATTTGATTATACTTATTTGATATACTTTTTCTCATTATTTATTACTCATTGTTCATGAATAACAAGATGCTAAACAGTAAACCAAGAACCAAGAACCAAGTATAGAGGAGCATAAATATGGACTGTGTGTCCATAGATCACTGCAAATGGCAGGACAGATAAGCAAATTGTCTAAGGTAGCATATACTTGCTAGGTATTACTGGGGTACAGAACACGAGGTTATGTGATAATTAGTTGAAAATTAATTGGGCCACTGTTTAAGGGCTTTACTACTCTCATCATTGTATCACTGAAAGTATGTGATAACACCAGAGGATTTGCGAGCATGTTGCCAGTGCTGAAGAGAGTTAGCTATGAGGAAGGTTTGGCTCAGCTGTGGTTATAGTCTTTGCAATATAGTAAGATAAGGGGAGAGATGAGGATTTATTTTCAGAGAGGCCAATAACTAGGCAAGGGAGAGTTAAGGGAACAGGCAGAAAACAAGCAGGGACTTGAGAAAGAAAAATCATCAAAAAAGTGGCAGGGATCTGGAACTATCTGCCTGAAATGGTAGAAGAGGTATACATATTCATCACATGTAATAGGGATGTTACAATACTTACCTTCAGCGGCGCTGCAATTCTGCCACTGGCCGTGTGCGCGATTTTGGTGCCTTTGAGGGGGCGGGGAAGGGTTAAAACGCGGGTTTCTCCTACCTTGTCCTGTATTATATTTCGTTGGTATAAAAGTGCTTCTTAAGAGGCCTTTAATTCACATTCTTTAATGCGAAACGGTGATTCTTTTCCCCGAACGGCAGAATTTTTCATGCCGATACGGGGTTAAATTCACCGCAAATCAACGTTCCAAATGATCGCGTTCCAGAAAACCCCACTCGCAAGATGATTTAAATGGCCATTAATTTACAGGTATTAAACATTAAATTCCTTCCAATTGGCCTGTAAATCCATGACAATGAGATTTAAAAATTATGGTATATTGTGAATTCTTGTGTGAATGTTATTTGGACACTTAGGCTATTTAAAAATGTTAATCTATTCTTAAGAAATTGATAGATGTTTAGATCTAGTAATTGAATTTTGTAATTAGCTACAATTAGGTAACTAACTAATTATATGCTTTAATTTCATGTCATCTAAGTAAGATTGTTTCATATTTGTTTCAGAATGCTTCAATCTATAATAACTGAAAATTTCTTTCAGTTCTCTTAATTTTTTAGAAAGTTATGGGCTTTTGACTGTCCTCGATCACAGCTTTTGTGTTGTCAATGGAAAAGCAATAGGGAACAAGATGCTAATTTCCGAGTATGAAAATGGCCATAACTTTTTTAATACTGAAGATATGAAAGTGAATTAGGTGTCAAATTAAACTTCTTTTTATGCTTTATCTGATGGGATAAATTACAGACTTTATTTTTTAAATCTTGTAACATTGCTACATGTAATAAATACCTGGAAGGGCATTTTGTTCTTTTTGCCTGCAAGGGTTCTGACAGAGAATTGGAAAGTGGCATGAGCATCTTTATTGTCACCAGCATAGATACAATGGGCTGAATAGTCTCCTCTGTGTCACAGATTGTTGACTATTTACCTAATTATTTTGTTCTCATATATCCTATATTCTCTATTTGATCTGTATTTGTCTAAGATTATTTTCTGTTCTCAAATCTACAAGCTAATGACGTTTGAAATTCAAATATATTTCATTGGTGTGGGGACTGAACCAGAATCATATCATATTATGGGCAGTTACAATCCAGTGCAGTCGATTCCTTAATAAAGGAGAAGGTGCTTGGGAAGCTGAAAGGACTGAAGGTGGATAAGTCACATGGTCTGCACACAAGAGTTCTGAAATATGTGGCTTTAGAGATTGTGGAGGCCTTAATAGTGATATTTCACAAATCGCCAGTCAGTATTGGTTCCAGACGATTGGAAAATTGCCAATATTACCCCGCTGTACAAGAAGAGAGTAAAGCAGAATAGTGGGAACTATAAGCTGGTTAGCCTGACTTCAGTGGTTGGTAAGATTTTAGAGTCCATTATAAAGGATGAGGTTACAGAGTACTTAGACGTTCATGATAAAATAGGCCGAAGACAGCATGGTTTTGTAAAGGGGAGATCTTGCCTGATGAATCTGCTGGAATTCTTTGAAGAAGTAAATAGTAGGACAGACAATCAATGGATGTTGTTTACCTAGATTTTCAGAAAGCCTTTGATAATGTGCCACACATGAAACTGCTAAGGAGGATGTGAGCCCATGGTATCAAAGGGCAGATACTAGCATGGATAGCAGGGCTGCTGGATGGCAGAAGACAAAGAGTGGCAACAAAGGGGGCTTTTTCTGGTTGGCTGCCAGTGACTAGCGGAGATCCGCAGGGGTTGGTGCTGGGGTCGCTACTCTTCACGTTGTAAATGAATGATTTGGATGAGGGGATTGAAGGCTTTGTGGCCAAGGCTGCGGATGATACGAACATAGGTGGAGAGGCAGGTAGTTAGATAAAGCAGGGACTCTGCAGAAGGACTTGGACAGGTTGGGAGAGTGGGCAGAGAAGTGGCAGATGGAATATTGTGTGGTAAAGTGTGGAGTCATGCATTTTGGTAGTCAGAATAAAGGCATAGACTATTTTCTAAATGGGGAAAGAATCCAGAAATTGGAGGTGCAAAGGGACTTGGGAGTGTTGCTGCAGGATTCCCAAAATGTTAATTTGCAAGTCAAATTAGTAGTAAAGAAGGCAAATGCAATGCCAGCATTTATTTCAAAAGGGCTAGCATACAAATAAAGGCTTGTAGGGCATTTGGAGTTTTATGAGCAATGATGGGCACTGAGGAAGGGTGTGCTGGCCCTGGAGAGGGTCCAGAGGAGGTTTATAAGATTGATCCCAGGAATGAGCGGATTAACATATGATGAGCATTGGACCTGTACTCACTTGAGTTTAGAAGAATGAGGGGGGATCTCATTGAAATGTACCGAATAGTGAAAAGCTTGGATAGAGTGGGTATGAAGAGGATGTTTCTATTAGTGGGAGAGTCTAGGACTAGACATAGCCTCAGAATTTAAGGACGTTCCTTTAGGAAGGAGATGAGGAGGAATTTCTTTAGTCAGAAGATGGTGAATCTGTGGGATTCGTTGCCACAGACGGCAGTGGAGGATGTCAATGGATATTTTTAAAACAGAGATAGATAGATTGTTGATTAGTAGGGAGAGATAGATCAGCTATGATTGAATGGCAGAGTAACTTGATGGGCCGAATGGCCTAATTCTGCCCCGATCATTTATGACCTTATGATTCTTTTTATTGGAACAACTTTACAAAATTGTAAATTACAAAATCTCCACTTGCTAATTGAAGGTGCCTCAAGCAAAGAAATTATGATAAATTATGATCTAGCCAATATTTGCTTAGTGAAGCACTGGAACATGACATCAGTGAGTAATTTATCCCCTTCAAAATGCTGTGAATGCATTCCATTGGAAAATACTCGGGAACATTGAAAGTGTGACCTTGTAATGAGGCAGTTACATAACATTTGCTGGATGCATATGACAACTAACCTTATAATTCTGAATCTAATTCATTACAGCAGATTTATTCTGCTTTGTACTTGCGCTATGTAATGAGGCCCACATTCACAAGATCACAGAAATGCAGGGTATTTTCAAACTTTGCAATCGATCTAATGGCTGATAATACTTCAAAGAATTATTAATTTTTAATGACCAAGACTAGCTCTCCCTATATTTGTAACATCTGGAATCTTCCCATGTCAGAGTTTCATAATACTTTGAGTTTCAATGTTTTCATAACAAATCTCACAACACTCTTTTTCTCCAGCCACAACAGAGAAAAAAAAATCAAAGATTGAATGAACTTTAAGATTATAATGAACATTAAAACACACGCATAGAGAAACCCTTGGTGCAGATGAATACTTTTTATATCTGTGCTTTTCAATAATTTTTCTAAAATTTCTGTATTTCTCCTGGTTACAAAATCAATGCTTAATATCAGACTAAGTCACCTGCACAATTTTGCCTTGATATATTTTTCATTTTTAATGATCATAGCTAACCTGAGGGCTAAGAATACGTAATAAGAAAAAATGAGAATAGAAGTGGTTTACAGTATTTGATGGAGAATAAAACTTGAAATATGGAATAGGAAATTTAAACCCTGACAATATTTAATCTTACCAGGAGGATCACAAAATAATCTGGAGGAAGAAGATAATTCGTGTGAGAAAATATTCCACATAAAAACATTAATTTTTGCCTCACAAGAACAGCAAAACGACACTTGGGAACAGAATATAATCTTACTTCCTCTATGCTGCAAGAGGCTACTTTTATTTTAAATCAAATGTTAATGGTAGTATTAGTCAGGAAATAGGTAAATGGAGTTGTATAGAGTTTTAACGATGAAAGCCAGCTTGAAATCTATTTGAAAATCTGATAAAGCAGTTTTCAATTTACTTTAGTAAACGTTAAGTAATAGAAGATGTGGTTTTATAGTAATTACAAACAATAACTTCTTTTCATATATCATTTCAACACGGAAAATGTTCCAAGGCATGATCAGTCAAAACAGGATACAAGCAGAGGAAAAGATACTTGCAGCATAGACGGAAACACTAAGCTGGTGAGGCAGCATCTGTGGAAGGAGAAACAGAGTTAACATTTCAAGTAAAAAATCCTTTGTCAGAACTGGGACAGGGAAAATAAGTTTGTTGTAAGTTACAGAGAAGGTGGGGGGGGGGGGGGGGGGGGGGAGGATGAGGTGGAGGAAGGGAGTATGTGATAGTTGAGGCTACGGTAGTGTTGTTATTGAGTACGGTTTGTTAGACTTAAAGCCCTGTCCCACGGTACGAGTTCATTCCAAGAGCTCTCCCAAGTTTAAAAAAATCAAACTCGTGGTAAGCATGGAGAATGAACGTAGCGGGTACGTCGGAGCTCGGGGACGTCTCTTAGCGGCGGCTCGTTACGCTAACGGCAGGTAAGCACGGGAAGACTCGTGAAGATTTTTTAACATAGACGTAGACATGTTGAAAAATCTCCACGAGAGCCCCGAGTACCGAAGAGTGGCCATTACCGTAAATCTCCGAGTTCGAATCAGGGCCAACTTGGAGAACTCTTGGAATGAACTCGTACTGTGGACAGGGCTTTAACCAGTTGATTGATTAAAGGGGCAGTTGGAGTGAGTGCATCATAGGAGCATAACAAGTTGTGAAATGGAGAGCTTCTAGGATATGCCTGTAAGTCAGGCTGCACTAATCGAGAGAGTAAACAAAGTCAATATCATAGATAGATGACTTGAAAAAGAGAGGGCAGTTCTGTTAGAGACAGGGAAAATGAGCTAACTGAAGTTAGAGAATTCAATATTGAGTACAGAAGACTGAAATGTGTCCAGATGGAAGACGATGCAGTGTTCTTCAGGCTAACTTTGGCCTTGCCATAACAGTGCAGGAGGCAATCAACAGAGTTGGAGTGGAAAGGAGCATTAAAGTGAGAGGAAATAAGAGGTTCAGAGTTACCACCACAGAGTGATCCTCAAAGAAGTCACCCTAATATGTTTTTGTGTTCCTTCTGGTTCACTTGCAGATAGGCAATGATTTTTATTTAAATTTCTATTCAAAAGCCTAATATTTTCAATAAAACTTGATCAATCAGATCCTCTCCTCGTCCCATTTGATTGATTTCTATTGGTAATCAGTCTAATTAAACAAGGTAGACACAAAATGCTGGAGTAACTCAGCGGACAGGCAGCATCCTGGAGAGAAGGAATGTGTGATGTTTCGGGTCGAGACCCAAAACGTCACCCACTCCTTCTCTCCAGATGCTGCTGTCCCGCTGAGTTACTCCAGCATTTTGTGTCTATCTTCGATTTAAACCAGCATCTGCAGTCCTTCCTACACATAATTATAAAACGTCAGATTCATTTCCCAAACACCGATAATTATCCATAACAGGAATTGTAATGAATGTTTTTACAAAGCTGTATTAAATATTAGGCATTTTGATACATCATACTATACCTTCAATGTCTGCTACTTAATTCAGCAAGTAATACACTAGAGAGCAACTAAACACTCTTTTCTTGATATCAAGGTTTCATCTTAAATTCTATTTTTCTGTCCTAATCATTGTGCACCACATTTTAATTACAATTGTTATCCTTTCTTATTATGATACCGAAGGAGAATATTTAGCCAGTGGATCCATGCTAGCTCCCAGCAGAGCAGCCCTAGTCCCCTCTTCCTGTACCTGTACAACTTACTCTCTCCCACTTTGCCCATCACTGTCCTTTGTTTTATTTATTTAGTTTAGAGATCCAGCATGGAAACAGGCCAACCTTTGATTACTCATAATCAATTAGTTCTATTGTTATTCCGCTGCCTACACATGAGGGGCAATTTTACAGAGGCCACTTAGTTGTAAACCTGCATGTCTTGGAGATGTGGAGGGAACTAGAGTACCTAGAGGAAACCCACGCAGTTACTGGGAAGACGTGCAATATGCCACACAGACAGCAGGTCACGATTGAACTAGGTCTTTGGCATCTTGAGGCAGCAGCTCTACCAACTGCGTCATTGCGCCGCCCTTTTGATTTTTTTTTTGCTTTGTACCCTCACCAGGTGGTCATTTACAGTATCTTTGGGACATTATGATGAAAAATATGAGTTCTTCCATTATTTTTTATATTTCCTATCAAGACAATCTATATGTACATTTGAAGTTATTTCTTTAAAATATTATATTCTCCATTACAAAATATAACTGTAGAGGAGATCAACACCTAAACTTTACCATCTTTTCTGACGATGTACTTCACCTGGGTATAAGACTAAAAGATGCTTATCTATATTTTTATTAATGTTGTTTATGTATCTATACCCTTTTGTTTGATGTATTTGGAAATACAGAGAACATCTAACAGTACAGCACAGGAACAGGCCCTTCGACTGGTGATGTCTGTGCCGACATGATGCCAGATTAAACAAATCCTTTTTGCTTCCACATGATCTATATTCTGTCAATCCTGCATAATCATGTGCCTTTCTAAAAGCCACTTAAATGCCATTATGGTATTCTGCTTCTGCCACCAACCCAGGCACCCACTAGCCTCTAGGTAAAAACGTCCCACAGATTTCCCTTAAACGTTCCCCCTCTCTCATCAAGTTATGCTCGCAAGTATTTGACATTATCACTCTGGTGAAAAGGTTCTGACTGTCTACCCTAACTATGCCTCTCTTAATTTTACAAACTTCTATTGTATCTCTCTTCAGCTTCTGGCACTCCAATCCAAGTTTGTCCAACCTTCCTTGTAGATAATACTCTGGTAAACCTCTCCTGCATTTTTTCCAGAGCCTCCACTTTCTTCCTGTAACAGGGCATCAGAACTGCAAACAAAACCAGATGTGACCCAATCAATGATTTACAAAGCTGCAATATGACTTCCTAATTCTTGTACTCAATACCTTGACCGATGAAGGCAAGCAGACCATACACCTTCTTTCAGGGACCTATGGACTTGGTCCATAAGCTCCCTCTGTACATCAATGTTGTAAAGGTTCCTGCCATTAACTGTATACTTTCCCTTTAAGTTGACCACCGAAGGTCAAATCCTCTCAAATATTTTCCACCACTGATGAGTCTCATCGGCCAATAAGTTCCTGTATTATCCCAATATCTCTTCTTAAACAGAGGACATCTTCTCTGTTATGTTTTTAAAAGGTTTAACTAACTTCTCCAAGTATCTCACAAGTATATACCTGACCAGTATTGGCAGATTATTCGGCTGGAGCGAGGCATATCCTTTCCTGCTTTCATGATCTCCCAACAGGAAACCCACTTGGGAGCTGAGATAGATTCACAGAGTCATAGATTCATACAGTGTAGAAACTTGCCCAACTTGCCCACATCAACCAACATATCCCATCTACACTAGTCCCACCTGCCCGTGCTTGGCCATATCCGACAAACCTGTTCAATTGTTTCTTAAATGTTGCAATAGTCCCTGATTCAACTACCTCCTCTGGCAGCTCGTTCATACACCTACCACCCTTTGTGTGAAAACGTTACCCCTCAGATTCCTATTTAATTTTTTCCCCTTCACCTTGAACCTATGTCCTCTGGCTCTCGATTCCCCTACTCTGGGCAAGGAGGCTCTGTGCATCTACCCGATCTATTCCTCTCATGATTTTGTACACCTCTCAAAGATCACCCCTCATCCTCCTGCGCTCCAAGGATTGGAGTCCAGCCTCGAGTCTCAGACCCTCGAGTCCTGGCAACATCCTCGTAAATCTTCTCTGTACCCTTTCCAATTTGACATCTTTCCTGTAACATGGTGCTCCGAACTGAACACAATTCAGTTTATTGTCTTACATAACTGCAACATGACCTCCCAACTTCTATACTCAATACTCTCACTGATGAAGGCCAATGTGCCAAAAGCCTTTTTGACTACCCTATCTACTTGGATGCCAACTTCAAGGAACTATGTACCTGCATTACTATATCCCTCTGGTCTACAACACACCCAGAGCTCCACCATTGACTGTGTAGATTCTGACCATGTTAGACTTTCCAAATGCAACACCTCACATTTTTCAGTATTAAATTATATTAACCATTCCCCGTCCACCTGGCCAACTGATCAAGATCCTGCTGCAATTTTTGACATCCATCTTGACTATCTGCATACACCCACTTTGTATCATCTGCAAACTTGCTATCTAGCCACAAACATTCTCATCCAAATCATTGAGATAGATGACAAAGAGTAATGGGCCCACTGCCAACTCTGAGGCACACCACTAGTCACAGGCCTCCAGTCCGAGAAGCAACCTTCTACTATTACTCACTGCTTCCTTCATGAGGCCAATTTTCTATCCATGGTGGAGCTTTACAGATCACAAATTGCAGCTGTCTGGTCCTGTCTGTCCTTTCACCCTTTTTTGTTATTTTTAGTCTGATTAAAAAGTTTGTTTTGGAAGTTGTTTAGTCTTTTTATGTGGGGGATGGTGGGGGGGGGGGGGGGGAGATAGGGAAACAGTTTTTTCAGTCACTACCTGGTCGAGGATGTGTCTTTTCTCCGAGCCGCATCTGCGCCTCCTCCTCGCGGCCTACCATATGGATTGTCGCGGCCTTTCCTGCCGGAGACCAGCCAGAGCTTCAGCGGCGGCGCAGCACTGAGTTACCATCGTGGAGCGGGCGATTCCTATCGGGGATTGCCGTGTTGGAGCTCCGGAGTGTTGGGCCGGGATTACATCGTGGAGCTGTCGTTGCGGAGCTTCCAGCTGCGGGCAGCGCTGACTCTAACATCGCGGACCCTGGGATCTTTGCCGAGGATTGCCAGCATTGAATCTCCACCCAGCTCGGCCTGTGGACTTCGGGAGCCGCGGTCTCCGGTAGGAAGTGGCCGATTCGGAAACTCCAAGCCACTGAGAGTGTTCTTCATTGCGCCGCCGGAGCTCCATCATACCGGCGAGAGGGCCTGAAACACCGGGCCGCCGTTGCAGCAAATGCGGAGGCCTTAAAGGCCCCGACCATGGGTGAACAAGTGGAAGAGGACTGAACTTTATTGCCTTCCCTCACAGTGGGAAACGTTGATTCCGCTGTGGGGGATGTTTATGTTATATTCTATCGTTTATTGTGTTCTTTTTATTCGTATGGCTGTAACAAGTTGATGGCCATGCCGCTTTGGTTGGCTGCCAATCGTCGCTTCTTGCCGCTCCTGATTGCCCTGGCTTTGTTTTGTGTTTATCTGCTCTGGTCTGGTCTGTACACCACTTTGGTCAATGTGAGTTGTTTTTAAATGTGCTTAATAAATAAATATTATTATTATTATTATTATCCATGGCGATTTTACTCTTCTCTATCTCCAAGATGCTGAGGCTAATAATTCCCCCCCCCCTATGAATCCAACCGGCATGACATAAACCAGAACTGACTGGAATCTTTGCAGGAAAATTGCAATATTTTCCAAATATTACTTCCCTACAAGAAATCCACACAGGCTGGATTAGTAACATTTGAAATTTGAAACTGAATAACTTGTTCATCTGTTTGTAAAAATGTTCCCACACCTACAATTAGACTTTTCTAAACAGCACAATCTGATCAATTGGAAGTCTTGCATGTGTTATGACAAATTCAACTATTTGATTCAGCTGATAATAACAACAAAAAATCCATAGTTAATGGCCTAAGTCAAAATCTGAATGAAGCCATTAGATTTTGGTTATTCAGTTTATGTTGGGTAATATATCATTATATTTCTTTTTTCTATTGTTACATTGACTACAAATTTATTTGGACATTGCTTTTACATATAGCTATTCAAAAATGAAGTTGAGGACCCTTAGCATGGCATCTCACATACTTTAATAATAATTGGCCCTCTCCTCAAAGTGAGAGGTACCAGAAGTAACACTTTTGAATGTAATCTTTTTTAATACATATTTTATAATTATTCCTAGGTTAGTTCATTGCTGCATATTAAATGGAGATGCTTCAGAAAGAAGTAACATTTCACATGGAAATACAAATTCTAAATCAGCAGCAAAATCCACGCATTCTTACAATCTGAAGCGCTTGAAAAGCTCAGACACTTGGAAGGGCACATTGAATAGATCGTGCATAGCAAGTGAGTGGTTTCCTTTATGGGCTGCTGCTTCAAGGCTCTATTATGCATGAGGTTCGAGGCATTGGGAACAATAAAAAATATGTCAGGTCAAGGTGAGTTTATTTTTATGTATTCAAATATGGCGAGGTACAGGTTTCTTGCAGCAGCATCAGAGGCACATGGACAAAAACAAATTATACATCAACTATACATAAATTACACATACAATTCCTGTAAGAAGACTGTGCAAAAAAGGCAAAGCACAATTAAAATTAGTTCCAGGAGAGTAGCTATTCCTGAGCCTGGTGTGTGTGACTTCAGGCTTCTGTACCCCCTGCCCGATGGTAAGTAAGAATAGGGCATGGCCCTCTTGGAGATCCTTGATGATAACTGCTGCATTCTTGAGGCAACGCCACAAAAATTTCAAAAGGAGATAGGAAGTGGATCAGGAGCGGAGATTCTAGATGGGGGAGGAACATCTGTTGTGGAGGACTTGTGGGGCATGTCATCTGCAAGGAATTGGGCTTGCGATCAAAGGGGAAGTCAGCGGCTCCAAAGAAATGCTGTTACATTGATGAACAAAATGGATCTTGCTGAAGTGTGTTTTCATGTGCTACAGCGTAAAAATCATCACAGAAGTGATCTTCAGGGGTGATTGCTTATATCCAAATGGCTTTAACCCCAAAAGAAAATCGATATTTGCGGAGTGAAAAACAAATCCCAACTAAACTTACAACTAGTTTATATCATGCAGCCAACGTAAGCATTGCACCACATGCTAGAATTGCTATGTGGGAAATGATTAAATATCAGCCTATGGAAGTGGCGGGGCTGTTAACAGCTGCGGCTCGCCTGCAGTCCGTCTGTCTTTACTTTTTTTCTGTTGTTTTTTTTGTCTTGTTTTGGTTAAGTTTTAGTTTGTTGGGTTGTGTTAGGGGGGGTGAAACATGTTCTCTGTCTCTTCCTTCGGGGGAATGCGACTTTTTCGTGTCGTATTCCCCTTCTCTGCCTCCGTCTGCGCTGAGGCCTAATGGCGGAGCTGGCGGCCTCCAACTTGCGACCGACCCCGAGGCTACGGAGGCAGAGCCAGCCAGGACTTACCAACGAGAGGCTGGCCGTCTTCGGGGCTGAGGCAGCGGTGGCCCGACTTGCTGGTGTGGCGTTCTGGCTTTCGGCGGCGGCCTGGAGCTGATACAGCGAGGTCCGGAGCGGAGACTGCGGGGCCCGGAGCTGGGGCAGCGGCCTGGAGCGGAGACTGCGGGACCCGGAGCTGGGGCAGCGGCCTGGAGCGGAGACTGTGGGACCCGGAGCTGGGGCAGCGGCCTGGTGCGGAGACTGCGGGACCCGGAGCTGGGGCAGCGGCCTGGAGCGGAGACTGCGGGACCCGGAGCTGGGGCAGCGGCCTGGAGCTGGGGCGGCGGCCCGGAGCTGATGCTGTGGCAGGCCATCTCGGAGCGGAGATGGCGTTCCGGCTTTCGGCGGCGGCATCACCACGGAGGTCCGCTGGACTGGAGGGCGGCATCTTTGGCCTGGATCGATCGCCTCAGCGCAGAGGGAGAACAAGGAGGGACGAGGCGGAGACTAAGACTTTGTCTCCATCACAGTGAGGATGTGCTTGGTGAACTCACTGTGGTGGATGTTTAATTTGTGTTTATTGTATGTTTTGTTATTATTGGTTCTGTGTATGACTGCAGGCAACATAATTTCGTTCAGACCGAAAGGTCTGAATGACAATAAAGGAATCTATCTATCTATCTATCTATCTGTGCTCATTTTTTTGGTTCTATGTTTATGTCAATTACACTTTAATTGTGAAGCTCTGGCCCCACTGTCCATAGGTTGCATGAGGTTACTGAATGCCTTTCAGCTGGCTTGCTACGATGGGAAATAAACAATACTTTGCCTGGTCCCATTCCTATTGCAAAGCAACAAGAGTCACTGAATGGTAGAGGGGTCTCTGCTGCAGACATGATCAACTTCAAATGATGGGAGAGGAAATGGAGTAGAAAACATGGGTTGTTAAACAAAGCAGCTGTTTTTCAAATAAATTAAACAAGAATTTTGGAATGTTAAATAGCAAATATAACATTCAGCATTTAACTATTTTCACAGAAAATACCAACCAATTCAAAATAGATCTCCTGGTAAAGCATTATGTTTAAAATAACTAAAAAATAAAACATAATTTTCTGCATAGAACATTAATGCACAATTATTAAGGCTACTAATACTAATTTGGTCTGAGTCCAATTATAAAACTCATATAGAGTTGCAGAAAATGTCCCATATTATTTCAAGTAAAACAAGGGTCTGTGTTGTGCCAATGAAACCATAACACAACTAAGTTGAAAAAAGGTTATAGATGTAGATTCTATTGTGTAGAACAGGAATCTAACCTTTAAATAAAAGTGGAACTTAGGTCAATGAAGGCATGGCAGACAACTATTAACAGTTTATTTAATATTTTGTGACAGTTGATTGAGAAAGGTTTAAGTTTCTGTCATGACTCTACATTGTAATAAAATATTCAGTAATATTATCATAAGGCCTTTTTGCTATTAACTGATGTTGAAGTTCTACTGTAAAAGGTGGGTCAGTGTCCAACTTTAGGTAAGAGGCTCACTCTGTTTTGCTGCAGAACAAGGCAAAGCCACAGCTCTGATTTACATTACAAAACATTACGGCTAGTGTAAATTGAAGCCACATAATATTTCACTGCTGCATTGCAAGTGTGCATTCAGTAATCTATTTGCCTTCAAATCATTGAAAACAACAGTATTGACTATGGAGAATTATTATAAAGGCTCATTAAATAAATTCCAATGTACAATATGAAAGATTGTGGCATGCAATTCAAACAGGATCAGTAATAAGATATAAAATCATACCTATATATTGATCTGTTTGATAGACACAAATAGCTGGAGTAACTCAGCGGGTCAGGCGGTATCTCTGGAGAAAAGGAGTAGATGATGTTTCGGGTTGAGACCCTTCTTCAGACTCTGTCTTAATCTGTTTGTATTTTCACCTATTTCACTTTACGTCCAATTAAAACACATGTGTTTTTTGTCCAAATAATCACTTGAAAACATCTTTTTTTTTCAGTTTTGTCATTATGTTTTATAATCCATTAAAAAGATATTAAAAACATATGAAAACTTTAAAACTGTGCACTGTAAATAGATGTCAGAAGAAGAAAATAAAATGAATGATATACATAATCTATCGTTGCTTTCAGGTGAAGCATGTATTAATTGGGATGGGAACTGCCAGCATTTTTATAATGGACCACTGATCAACCACTGTACAATTAACTCTGTAAGTGCACACTTGGAATACCTCAGTTCAACAGATACACTTGAAACAAAACAGACCATATTCATGCATTCTTTAGTTCCTGCTCTAAGAAGGTAACCTTTACTTAGAGCAACTGTAGACCAAGAATGACTAGTTGAGGGCTGGCAGGAAGTGCAGCAATTACAGGGCCAACTTAGTAGTCCTTTGGTTCCAGCAAAGGTCAGTACTCCAAATGAACTCATTACGCATGTCACCAAAGGAATTATTTCTCATGTAACTGCCCAGACTGATTTAGCTAAGTTAAGAATGAATGAAAAGCGGCCAGAATGAAGTTAAGAAGAATGAGAGAACCGCTGGCCGGTTTTCCTTGCTTGGCAACAGCAAAATGAGTTTAAATATGATTGCGATAGCTAATGCACAAGGAAAGAAAGGTTAGGATGTAGATTTATTCAACTGCAAGTTATTTAACTACAACTTTTTTAAGGTTGTTAATTTTAACCAGCTAAATTTAACCTAGCTCTTTGCCATATAAATATGGCATTTTTTTTCACATATAAATTTATAGCCCTGTCCCACGGTGCAAGTGCATTCAAGAGCTCTCCCCAGTTTAAAAAATCAAACTCGTGGTAAGCACGGAGAATGAACGTAGGGGGTACGTCGGAGCTCGGGGACATCTCTTAGCGGCTTGTAACGCTAACGGCAGGTACTCGGGAAGACTCGCTAACGGCAGGTAAGCACGGGAAGACTCGTGAAGATTTTTCAACACGTTCAAAAATGTCCACCAGAGCCCCGAGTATCGACGAGTGGCCATTACCGTAAATCTCCGAGTTCGAATCAGGGCAAACTCGGGTGAGCTCTTGGAATGAACTCGCACCGTGGGACAGGGCTATAACTCTGTAAAATTAAATTAGTCTGGGATAAAGAAAATTGAAGAAATCATGTGACACCATCATGTGAAATCATGTTGACTTGAGTAGGAACAACAAAGGAACATATTTCACCCGAAAATCATCAGAAATTTATCTTAAGTTAACACTGGTGACAGAAAGTAATTATTTATTTGTCTGATTTTTCATCGCAACAGCATGGGTGGAACTATTTGAGAATCAGGTGATCATTTTCTAAATTGGCACTGGGATAAACAACACAGAAGAAAGAGCCTGAACTGATTACTGCAGCAACTCACAAACATCTGGAATCACACAAAGACAATGTTTTTGCTACTTCAACCAAGAAGTGTACACTATTTCTTAGTGTACAACCTTACAGATTTATAGAATATATTCCATAAAACAAACTATATAAAGTGCAGCAAATGTGATTTTGATGCATATACTGAAGGCAAGCAAGTATGAATAGAAAATTAATCAGTAACATCCATCAACTCCAAGCGCGATCTATGAAAATAATCGTTAAATGAATGCCCACCCTGCCCCCAAGGATAGAATAAATAACATTGCCTGCTACTGAAGTACATCTACCAAAGAAGTTCAGGGTTTTATTTCCGCTCTTTTGTCAAGTTAGGCAATCTCATTCAGGGCTACTTTTAAACCACAAAATTAGCCTTTATTTTCCTGAACTGCGAGGTGGGCTGGGGGAGGGGAGGCAATTGTGAAGGAAAGGGAAATTAACTTAAAAGTAATCAAGCAGTAATATAGTCTTTGCAGCATTTAAAATGCAAGTCAAAATTATTTTTTCTAATCAAAGGATTTTTGAAAATTAGATCTATCATCACTGCAAGATTATAAAACCTCATTTTCATTCAATCTCAATCACCTAAACAGAAATGAAACTAGCATTAAACAAAAATTAATCCATTAAAATTAAATTAAACCTCTCTCCTGTTTCTGTGTAAACTGTTATTCTCTTTTGTTTTTGTTGGGACCATAAAGGTCCAAGAAATGACTTGTACAAGTAGCTACAAATTTGAAATTAAGCAAGGATTTTGTTTTAGATCATGCCTTTATATTGGACTTGATTTTTCCCCCCTCAAATTGGCTGTGCCATGCACTAAAACATTTTAATGTTTGCACTTGGTATTGCATTTTGATCAAATCCAGATCCGCACCTCCTTGCAGACTGACTTTTTACAGCATGCAAAGTTGACTAAAATTCTACAAAGCATCATAAAGCACATGAATAGATTCTCAAAATATTTTGGTTAGATGGAATATCAAAGATTACCATTGTATGGTGGAGCTATTTATACATGGTTTCTCACCTTGTTCTTCACAGATGGTGCAAAGATCGTCAACATCCTGGGAGATCTGATGTTTAATTCTTACAAAACAAATATGATGCTCAGTTTGTTCCCCTGTGCGGTGGATATTAATCTGATGTACCATATCATGGAATCATTGTCGACACACTGACTGAATGACAGCTAATCATGCCGCTTCACACAGAGGGTCGCAGGTATATGGAATGAGCTGACAGAGGAGGTAGTTGAGGCAGGTACTATAACAACATTTAAAAGACATTTGGCCAGGTACATGGATAGGAAAGGTTTAAAGGCATTCGGGCCAAACGTGGGCAGGTGGGACTAATGTAGATGGGCATCTGGTCAGCATGCGCCATGCTGTATGAGTCTAATGGACATTCAATAATATCACCAAATCGGCCTGTTCGCAGAACTCCTAAAACTGGAAAATGGATTGCTGAAGGGCCAGAAGAAAATGTGGCAGACATGTCTACCATGATTAAACAATACCAATTATATGAGACGCAAGGAACTGCAGATGCTGGAATCTTGAGCAAAATATAAAGTGCTAGAGGAACTTATTGGATTAAGCAGCACCTGTGGACTTAATGGGCCGGGATCATTCTTCAAAATGATTGGTGTAGGAGAAGCGAGCTGGAAGTGGGACTAATCCTGGTAAATTACAGGTGAATACAAGTGATAAGGGTACGGTGATTGGCACAAAAAGCTGGAGTAACTCAGCGGGGCAGGCAGCATCTCTGGAGAGAAGGAATGGGTGACGTTTCGGGTCGAGACCCTTCTGGTAATTGGCAGATGGGTGAAGTAAGTGACAAAGGC
This sequence comes from Malacoraja senta, assembly GCA_038087875.1. Taxonomy (NCBI): domain Eukaryota; kingdom Metazoa; phylum Chordata; class Chondrichthyes; order Rajiformes; family Rajidae; genus Malacoraja; species Malacoraja senta. The sequence goes on along the minus strand of JAXLNO010006153.1, from coordinate 87,188 downwards.
CAGAGTGGAAAAGGAGACAAAAGGGTATCCAATAAGGAAAGAAGAGGTGGAGTGAAATGTAAAGCCAAGGAGAACAATATGGGTAGAAGGGAAGAGAAAGGAGGGGAAAGAAGGGGGTAAAAGGGAACGTGGGACTTGTAGATGGGAGATGAGTTTGGAAGGTGGGGAAAGGAGCAGGGTGAAATGGGCTGGTGAGAGATGGTGGGAGAACTCCCTTGCCCCCCACCCCCACAACCCGGTAAGTACACATCACTCCCACCATCTCTCACCACTAAGTCACCTTGCCTCTTCCTTCTCCTTCCTATGCTTATCTCACATCCCTGAAGAAAAAGCTTCAGCCTAGTTCCACCTCTTTTAAAAACATTTCTATAGACCATACTATAGAATATGTATTGTCAAATTGGACACATTGAGCTTAGAGATGTCTATTTCTGCAGAATGTAAGAATTGTAAATTATGAAAAATCATATGGCTTCACATCACTGATTGTGAACTTCCTATTCCCAAAACTATGTCAAGGCAAAGAGTCAGGTTAACGTTGGAAAACAAGTTTCTAACTGTATCACTTAAAGTTTACCATGATGGAATTACTACAGGTATAAGGTAGTACTACAGTGCAACCGTGTTACACACATTGAACCCATTTCGGACTCTTCCATCATCTCAGTATCCATTGGACTGGAGTGGAAGCTAATCATCTCTCAATCCAGAGCGTACTGCCCAACGAGTGCTCGGAAGGCAAGGGCCACACAGTTTGAATGGTTCACAAGGTAATATGGACTGAGAAACTGGATGGATTTACCAGATGAATACAAGGCCATAGGATATCAGGTTCAATAACCATTTTAAAAACGTTTTCTTTGTGGTGAATTCCCTGCAGTTACTAAGTAATTGATTAATGTCAAACAAGCCAAGAGAGCTATCTAGTGCAGTGTCAGCCCAGGACCTTCATGGCAATGGGAAGGTCACCATGACATTTGGAACAGTGACAAAAGTGGAGACAAGGTAAAATCTATATATTTGTTTAACGTAAAAGGATGGCTTGTAAAATAATGAAAATTGTTTCTTCTGGCACTTCCTAATGTACCCAGCTCTCTGGGTGTGAAGCTTGTCTCAACATCAGTTATCTGCACCTTTAAAAGAAAATAGGACCAATGGTTTCCTTTCGCTTCAGTGTGTTTTACATGATCAAACAGCCAATTACTTAGTACTCCAGGACAGCATTATCCATTCAGCATCCTGTCTGAATCACCAACAGAACCTGTCCCAGCGCCATGGGGATTTTTCTCAAAGGTCCTACTCATCTGTGCCTTAAAGGGCAAGTGTGGATCATATTGTATAATTATATTAATTATATAAATTGGATTGTACTTGCAGGAAAAGCAGTAGGTAGTACTGATAGGTTGTTTTGTACTGATAGGTTGTAACTTTAAACCAAGTTAAATCCAAGCGTACACCTGTGAGCATTGGGTGTCATAGTATGGGCACAGTTAGCCTAAGAAAATCTATTCCTGCAAGTTCTTTACATAGCTTGGAGGAGCTTGGTTCAGCCATACTGCCACTTCAACAAACAGAACTGTCAGTTGAACAACTGAGGATTACCACTTTGTTGGACTAAGATAGTAAGCAAGAATCTTGATTTTGTTTAAGCTTTCTATAAATTCAATCTAGCATCTACAAAGAGTGAATTTTTCCATTAAACATTAAATGTCCTCTTAATGGCATTACTTCATTGAATTCTATAAATCTCAGCTGTCAAGATACAAGTTTGAAGGAGTACTGCTGAGTACCTCACATGCATCAACTTTCAAATTATTCCAATTACAGATATAGTAAAAATGTAGAAGTTGATATGAGCCCTAAGAGGTTAGGACATAAATTATGGGTGACAGTTTAATTATGTAAAATGTGATAGCTTTATCCTTTTATAATTATTTGGGAAAGTTTCACAAGAGCACAAGTGCAGTTTATAGCACCACCTAGAGGTATTTTTATGTCTTTGTGTGGCTGGGAAGTATCACAAGAACATAACAATAAAAAACAGTAATGCTTCAGATTAAAAAATAACAAAAATGATTTAGCAGACAACAGTATCTGAAATACAGAAATTATAATATTGAAATTTGGAATACATATTTAACAGAAAAATCGACCTTTTTCAAAACTTGTAACAAAGCACTGGCTGGTTTGGCATAATGCTTGCAGCATAAAAAGCTGAGAAATATTACGGGAATTTAGTCAGTTATGTCAGCATTTCCCCCATTAGTGAAGCCTCGCTAAAAAAATTCAGAATTCATCAGGATAACGAATTTACATATTAAAATCTTCCATAATTTCATGTTCTTATACAAGCTGTGTTTATTAAGCCTAACATTTATTAAGTCTAATTCATGATTTAACGACTTCATCTTAAAAAAAATGTAATATAGCATTTATCTGCTTTACATGGATCCGGATTGATTGCATTGGCTCCTGTTTGCATTAACTCCTACTGGTCACTATGATATTCCCAAGCTATTTTAGTATTTGCTGACCACAGCAGAAGCAGTTCAAACTTTGCTGTAACTTCCCAGTTTTACTGTAGAAATTCCAGTTCAATAAGGTCCAAGGATTAAAATGATGCTGGGTTATAGCATGACATCTGGAAATTGGTAGAGGAAAATGCAGGTTTATGGTGTATGGCTTTTGTGAAGCAACATCATTATATAAAACTGTTCACCTTTGAGCCACAAGAATCTCACAGTGACTATTAAGATTAAGGTTCAATGGTCTGTCAATAGGTCAAATGTGATAAACTACAGAATTTGAAATTCAAAATAGCTTTGTTTGAATTAACGCAAGATTACATTGAAAATTTGTAAAATCTATGATGTTTTCTTTATTAAATTTGCCTCATTCAAATTTTATTAGATAATTGTATTTATATTTAACTAAAATATGATTCAATTAACATGAATAGGAGATACATTCAAGTAATTATTTAATGTTAATGGTCTTAACTATACTATTCAATCCCCTCACATTTTGCTTGTGGCACTGAAGTCCAGGTCTAGATGTTCCGCGGAATCATTCTTGAGATGTAGGATTAATGTTTCATAAAATAGACTGTATAGTTTAAACTAAACTTCTCATTTATGCTGGCAGCATGCTTATATGCAAATTTAACACAATTACTAGTATGGCCATGGGGGGTATGCTAAAGATAATGCTAAAGATGTCAAACACCTCGTTCAGTTGCAAACCCTGTATGACTAACTGTAATATGTTTATAAAAGCCCATAGGCACAAAGATGCTCATTACATCCTGTTTGTTATCAACGTGTACTGATCCTTCAGTATTTTGCACAAAGTGTCAACAAACACCCCTCAGGTTAGAACAGATAAAGGTTAAAAGACTTGTCCTTCTTTTCAGCAGATGGAGTTTCAAGTAAAGAATTGACAAGCCAAGGAACTTTAGCCTCTAGAAATGGAAAATTAAATATGATATTTTAGAAGAATGTACAGGTAAACAATGGAATTGTAATAGTCAATATTGAGTGCTATTTCAATCCCAGCCATGACTGAAAGACAGCAATAAAATGTAAACTAGCAAAAGACAAATTGAATAAGGAAGTTCTTCCACAATAAATAAATAATGGACATGACAGCAATGTGAGGTGGAATATTCTGCAGTTAATCAAGAGGCAGCTAAATATAGTGATGATAGTGTGGACATAAATTTATAGGTTTTATTGGAGAATGAGCCTCCCTTATCTTCATGACCTTTCGAATGCATAAACCATCTATTGTCTGCATGCACTTTACAATGGACAATAACAATCACTAGAATATCTGACAAGTGCAAGACAGTATTATCATTCTTCTATTCCACATAATGAGACCAGTGCAAGAATGATTGCCAACCGTATAATAAGTTGACAGATAAGAATAAATATTAATAAAATGTTATTTCATTTGGTTTTCTATGATTCTGCCACAGATTTACTTTTATGATGAGCTGTAATCTGGGTTTTATGAAATATAGCATTGTTCTTTCCTGCTTTTGACAGATTCCAACTATTGGTATGGCTTTAAAAGGAGGCACTGGAGTGATTCTCTTCTGGCAATCAACATTCTGAGCAAAGCCACTCTCATTAAGATGTGGTGAAGGATTGGCCTGTAAATTTACTAACCTGTATTTGCCTGTCCTCACTTGGACAGCCTTCATACCACACTGCTGGGCTCCACCTACATCATACACAATATCATCCCCAATCATGATGACCTGTCAGAGAAAAGAAATGAAGGAGTTGGTATCAGGTAAGATTATTTTGATGAGTTTGCATTTCTCAAAATATTAAATGTGAACTGTCACCAAGATGAATAGGCTGACATTGAACATTGACATTGAACATTGTCATTGAACAAGAGCACACTGGAATTTACAAGGCAGAACAAAATGGCAGGTTGCAAGAGGAGGGCTGCAAATGTGCAACCAAAAAGTCAGTCAAATATTACCTGCTCTTCAAAAATTAACCATATGTTTTGAAATCGTATAGAGCAATTGTCAAAAGAATGAAGATTAAAATAATTATTTAATTGTAACTTAATCCAATGTTGAAAGGAAACATACAAATTCAAAACAAAATGTTCTTGCACAGGAGAACAACAGTATGATATGGTTAAATTTTCCTGTATACCTTCACCAGGGTGGCGTTATATACCACAAGATAAGAGATGGCTGCTAAAAGTGTCAGACACCTCTGGGCTCCAGTGCGCTAAGATAACAGGTTGCAAGGTGACATGAGTTACACCTTCAACCTCGATAAGTACTTAAAACCATTTTGCCTGAATGAAATTGCGTACATGTTCTATACAGACAAGTTATAGAGTGATACAGTGTGGAAACAGGCCCTTCAGCCCAACTTGCCGATACCAGCCAACATGTCCTAGTTACACTAGTCCCACCTGCCTCCCTCCAAACTTGTCCTATCCATGCACCTGTCTAACTGTTTCTTAAATGTTGGGATAGTCCCTGCCTCAACTACCTCCTCTGGCAGCTTGTTCCATACACCCACCACCCTTTGTGTGAAAAGGTTACCCCTCAGATTCCTATCAAATCTTTTCCCCTTCACCTTGACCTATGTCCTCTGGTCCTCGATTCCCATACTCTGGGCAAGAGATTCTGTGCATCTACCTGATTTATTCCTCACATGATTTTATACACCTCTATAAGATCACCCCTCATCCTCCTGCGCTCCAAGGAATAGAGACCCAGTCTACTCAACCTCTCCCTATAGCTCAGATCCTCTAATCCTGGCAACATCCTCATAACATTGGACCTTAACATCGCGGGCCCACAACTTCAACAGCGGCGCAGCAGGGATTGTAACGCCGTGGGCCCAGAGCGTCAACGGCAGTGCAGCGGTGACTGTCACATCGCAGACCCCCTTGCCGGGGGTCACTGGAGAAGCGCTCCGACTACTGGCATGTGGCCTACAACATCTTGGAGCCTCGATCTGTGGAGCTTCTGGCGGCAGGCGTGGAGCGGACTTTACTTACCGTCATGGAGTGGGCGAGGGTCGGCAAAGAAGAGCTCCGACCGCGGCCTACAACATCTGGAAGCCGCGGTCTCCGGTGAGGTGGCCGATTGGGAGCTCGGTCGGCGTTCCGACCATCCCGACTAGAGGGCTTGAACATCGGGCAGTCCGTAGCGGCCACTACAGAGGGTCAGGACCCCGACCACGGGTGATCAAGGGAGAAGGAGGAGGAGGACTGTCTGAACTGTATTGCCTTCCACCACAGTGAAGAATGCTGTGGTGGATGTCTGTGTTGAATTATGTTGTGCATTGTGTCCTTTTTTAATTGTAATGCAGCATGGTAATTTACATTTCACTGCACCTTATGGTGCATGTGACAAATAAATTTGAACTTGAACTTGAACTTAAACTTCTCTGAACTCTTTCAAGCTTGACAATATCTTTCCTATGACATGGTGCCTAGAACTGAACACAATACTCTAAATGCGGTTTAACAAATGTCTTATACGGTACCCGGACGTGGCACCGACAGACAAGAAGCCGAAGCAAAGAAGTCGAAGCCAAAGACCCAAATGGAAACGAGGCCGAAATGCTAATAAACCGAAAGAGCCCGAAGACGAAATGCCTACTAACCGAAAGGATGGGACGCCTAAATGCAAACTAACCGAAAGGGCGGGACGCCTAAAAGCCAACGAACCGAAAAGCTGCGTCGCCTAAAAGCAAACTTACCGAATGGCCGCTCTGTCAAAAGGCGGCGTCGCCTACAGGCCAAAGGACCGACTGCCGCTCAACAGAAAGGTCCAATAACCGGCATGACATTGCCGGGGGGCGGGACTTGTCAGCGACTGGTTCAGACCCCCGCGTCCATCACATCACTGTGAAGGCATGAACATTGTCCCACTGGCTGGGTCGCTGTGTGACAGCAGCCTCACCGGCTCTGCCACTGTGTGGAGGCAGTCTCGCCGGCTGGGTCACTGTGTGACAGCAGTATCACGGGCTGGGTCACTGTGTGACCGCAGCCTCACCGGGCAGCATCTCTGGAGAGAAGGAATGGGTGGCGTTTCGGGTCGAGACCTTTCAGACGCACTCTGAAGAATTGTCTCGGCACGAAACGTCACCCATTCCTTCTCTCCAGAGATGCTGCCTGTTTTGTGCGTGGGAGCTTGGGTGCGTTCCGCAAGCACCGAGACGGTAATAAATAAAACGTCTGCCCCCTCACCCGGTGTGGGTGTCGGGGTCCGGGGGTCAGAGGGGGGAAATCAACCTGGTGTGGAGGTTGGGGTCCGATGGCGGTGCATCACGGTCAGTGACTGTGGGACGCTCCCACGGGTGGAGACGGAGGAGAGAGAGAAGGGGGAGAGAAGGGGAGAGAGAGAAGGGAGAGAGAGAGAAGGGGGAGAGAGAGAAGGGGGAGAGAGAGAGAAGGGAGAGAGAGAGAGGAGGAGAAGAGAGAGGAGGAGAGAGAGAAGAGTGGAGAGAGAGGAGAAAGAAAAGAGTGGAGAGAGGAGGAGAAAGAGAAGAGGGGAGAGAGAGAGAAGGGAGAGAGAGAGAAGAGGGGAGAGAGAAGGGGGAGACGGGAGCGTGGGGTTCATTTTCCACACAAGCCATAGGTGACTGGGCAGTCTGAACCCAAGCACCAAGTTGAAAGCGGACGAAGGTGTGCATCACTCGGGACAGCCCCCACTCCCCCACGGCCACCCTCCGTGGGCTGTGGGTCGGGTGGAGCGGAGGTGTGGGACAATGTTCATGCCTTCACAGTGATGTGATGGACGTGGGGGTCTGGACCAATCGCTGAGAAGTCCCGCCCCCCGGCAACGTCATGTCTGTTATTGGACGTTTCTATTGAGCGGCAGTCGGTTTGTTGGCCTGTAGGCGACGCCGCCTTTCGGGTAGGTGGCGTTTCGACAGAGCGGCCATTCGGTAAGTTTGCTTTTAGGCTACGCAGCTTTTCGGTTCTTTAGTTTTTATGCGTCCCGCCCTTTCGGTTAGTTTGCATTTAGACTTCCCATCCTTTCGGTTAGTAGGCGTTTCGTCTTCGTATTCTTTCGGTTTATTGGCGTTTCGGCCTCGTTTCCATTCGGTTCTTTAGCTTCGACTTCTTTGCTTCGGCCACTCGTCCGTCGGCGCCACGTCCGCACACGGTCTTATACAACTGCAACATGTCTGCCAACTTCTATACTCATTTAGCAGTCTTTAGCATTTCAATTCAAGTTTGGACTGCTTAACTCTAACCTGTGTGGCTGAGGAGGTGGTGCAGAGGTCAGGAATTCAGATTTTTGGACCATTGAAATCTTTTCTGCACCTAGACTGGAGGGGAGCTAATTTCCTGTAAGGCAGGTTTGCTAGTGCTACATTGGTGGGTTTAGATTGGCAGGGGGGCAGCATCCAATGCAGGACAGAGGCAGGTGAGAGGCTGGAAGTTGGTATGGAAGGTGAAGAAAGGAAGTTCAGCAGACAAGATAGGCAGGAGCACGGCAGAGAGCGAGAAGGACAGTTGGATTGAATTACATCTATTTTAATGCGAGCGGCCCGACAAGTAAGGCAAATGAACTCAGGGAGTGGACAGGTTCATGCCACTGGGATGTTGTAGCCATTACGGAAACCTGGCTAAGAATGGAACAGGACTGACAGTTTAATGTTCCAGGGTATAGGTGCTACATGCCAGGAGATTCCAGGCAGTTGCAAGACTAATACGGATGATATAATACGGATTTAAACTTTCCCAATGTAGACAGGGACTGTCATAGTGCCAAGGATTTGGACAGGGTGTAATTCATTATGTGTTCAGAAAAGTTTCCTCAGGCAATATGTAGAGAGCCCTACACGGGGAAAAGGCAAAGCTTGATGTACTCTTAGGAAATTAGAAAGGGCAAGTGACTGACGTGTCCATGAGCGAGCCTTTTGCGAACAGGCACCACTGTTCTTTAACTTTAAAATAGTTCTAGATAAAGACAGGGCAGGCCCACAAATTAAAATTCTGAATTGGGGCAAGGCCAAGTTTGATGGTATGAGACAGGAACTTGCTAAAGCTGATTCAAGCAGATTCTTTGCCGGCAAAGGAATGTCCGGAGAGTGAATGGTTTTAAAAGAGTGATTACAAGAGTTCTGGGCATGCATGTTCCTGTTAGAATGAAGGGCAAGGCACGTTGGAGCAAGGAAGCTTGGATGAGGAGCAAAAATGAGGATCTGGTCATGAAAAAGGAGGCAATGGACAGGTTTAGGTAGCTGGGATTAGGTGTATCCCTGGAGCGGTTTTGGGAACTGAGGACCATATTTAAAACATGGGGGGCAGGAGCTAGCTCTGACATTAAATATTAAGGAAAATACAAAGAGATTTTATGTACATTAAGAGAAATAGGGTAACCAAAGAAAGAATAGGGCTCCTCAGAAACTAAAGCGATCATCTCTGTGTGGAACCGTAGGAGATGGGCAAGGTCCTCGATGAGTATTTCTCCACTGTTTTTACGGTGTGATAGACATTCATGGAAACTTGGGACAATTAATGGAAATGTCTTGAGGACAGTTCGTGTTACAGTCGAGGAGGTGCTGAATGTCCTAAGGAATATGAAGGTAGATACATCTCCTGGGCCTGATCAGATACAAACCAGGACACTATCGGAGGCTAGAGAAGAAATTGCAGGTGCCCTGGCTGAGATATATGAATCATCATTAGACAGGGGCAAGGTGTAGGAAGACTGGAGGGTGGCAAATGTTGTGCCTCTATTTAAGAAGGGCTGCAAGGAAAAGCCTGGGAACTGTAGACCAGTGTGCGTAAGACGTTGTCTATATGGACTTCAGCAAGGCATTTGATAAGATTCTGCATGGTAGGCTGCTTTGGAAGGTTAGAATGCATGGGACCAAGGGAGAACTAGCCGACTAGATTGAAAATTCACATGGAAAGAAGCTAAGGGTGATGGTGGAAAGTTGACTGAAGCTCTGTGATGAATGGTGCATCTCAGGGATCAGTGCTGGGCCCTTATGACAACGATTTAGATGCGAATGTAGAAGGCATGATTAGTAAGTTTTCAGATGACACTAAAGTGGACGGTATTGTAGACAGCAAAGACAGTTATCAATGATTACAGCAGTATCCTGATCAGTTGAGAAATGGTTTCGTAGAGTTTAATACATATAAGTGTGAGGTTTTGCATTTTGGGAATTTAAACTAGGACAGGACCTAGGGAGTGTCAATGGGATCTTGGAGTGTAGGTACATAGTTCCTTGATAGGGGTGTCAAGCTTAGATAGCTTGGTCAACCATGCTTTCAGTAGGTACACAAAAATGCTGGAGAAACTCAGCGGGTGCAGCAGCATCTATGGAGCGAAGGAAATAGGCAATGTTTCGGGCTGAAACCCTTCTTCAGACTGATCAAAGCCAATGTGATGAAGGCCAATGCTTTCAGTAGATTGGCCTTCATCACAGGGTATTAAATATAGAAGTTGGGATGTTATGTTACAGTTGTACACGTCATTGGTGAGGTCATATTTGGAGTATTGTGTTCAGTTTTGGACACCTGCTATAGAAAAGATGTTGTTAAGCTCGAAAGAGTGCAGAGAAGATTTATGGGGATACTGTCAGGACTGAGTTATAGGGTGAGGTTGGGCAGGTTAGGACTTTATTCCTTGGAGTACAAAAGGCTGAGGGGTGATATTATTGAGGTGTATAAGATCACGAGGGGAATGGATAGAGTGGATACACAAAGTATTTTACCCAAAGTATGGGAATCAAGAACTAGAGGACATAGGTTTAAGGTGAGAGGGGAAAGATTTAATAGGAATTCGAGGGGCAACTTTTACACACAGATGGTGGTGGGTATATGGAACGAGCTGCCAATGGAGGTAGTTGAGGCTAGTACTAAAACACATTTAAAGCACATTTGAACAGGTACATAGATAGGAAAGCTTTAGAGGGATATGGGCAAATGCGGGCAGGTCTGACAAGTGTAAATGGGGCATCTTGGCTGATATCGGCAAGTTGGACAGAAGGACCTGTTTCCGTGCTATATGACTATGTCCATCACTGAACGCTTCAAAATAGGCACTGCATATAACTCATGGAAGTTCAGAGACCTTGGGGCAGTAGGCATAGAGATGTCCATACTCTCAAAAGATCTTTAGCCACACTGCATTGCACCTGGAGCTTTCTGACGAATAATATATTTGTCGAACGATCACTGTAAATTCATTTCTAAGTAAAGATCTTTCATCTATTCATGATATTTTTAATCGTTTCATATGGAGGGTTCCAAACGGATCAGCATCAGACAAGTGTTTCATCTCACCATGCAGCCTTCATAAGTTGACTAAGCAGTCTGGATGCTGCAATGTTACACTCTTTCATTTTGAATCCTAGCAGATATCTTTGATGACCCAGGAGAAGCTCTTACCTTGGGTGGACAGGTTTCAGACATTTCCCAGTCAATTAAGGAGACATTTTGGGGTGGCTGGCAGTGGGTCTGGATGCTCCCTGAGATGTGACAGTGCCAGGTCACTAAGGAAGGCCATATCAATGCACAGCAGGCTCTGACATAATGTGAGGCATTAGATAGATGGTGTAGTGATCTGTTGACACTTATATATAAATATCCTCATTTCACAGGGGCCTGGCTAAGCTGCTATTATTGCTGTCCTCTGTGTCATCTCTCACACATGATTCTGCTCATGATAAGGACATGTGAAAGTCACAGGGAGGGGACATGTTGCTGCTCTTGCAGAAGAGAAATCATGCCATATTTCTAGGAGTAGGGAAAATGCTCATTATAGGTTTATTTCTCCGCTCATGCAGGACACCAATCTGCTCACTTGCAGCAACTCTTCATTCATGGAGAACAGTTAGTTGCCTACACAGTTGACATCTTCTGCTCTAAGAGGTCATTAGGTTGCCAAACTGCTCCCATGAGGCAGCCACCAGACCTCAGCTCCACCACAGGAAGGGAGAAGATCTAATCATCCTAAAATATCCTCTGTGTATGGGGTGCTGGGCAGGTGGATGAGTAGAATACCAATATTGTGGCGAGGGATAATGCAGGAGTAGGTGGCATAGTAGAAGTATATGTGTGTACATAAGCGCATGTGCATTTCTCTCCCTTTTCCAATAAGGGGCCTGTCCCACTGACACAACTTTACAGCGACTGTCTTCGACCTTCAAGTTCGTGGGCACTCGCCTGGAAAACCTCGAGAGGGGGGGGGGGAGGAGAGGGGGGGAGAGGAGGGGGGGAGAGGAGGGGGGAGAGGAGGGGGGGGGAGAAGAGGGGGGGAGGAGGAGGGGGGGAGGAGGAGGGGGGGAGAAGGGGGGGAGGAGTGGAGATACTAATACGAAGTCAGACAACTTATAATAAAGTTTAGCGGGCATTTAAATTACCGGTTGGTTTTCCTTAGTCCTGAAAACTCCACTGAGCAAATTAAAATGCCTGGTCAGCGAAGGAGATTGCCTACGGCTGCCCTCGACTGCCTGTAACTACATAGCGACCCCACACCACTGCACTGAGTTAAAAAGAACCATGCCAACCAATTTTTACTGGCGGAAAATTTTTCAACATGCTGAAAGATTTTCCTCGACCCAACTGAGGCCGCGAGTATGCAGGAACTTCCCTCGAGCATGAAGGAGAGTACCAGTGACCACCATGCTGCAAGTTTGAGTCATGGGCAAACCCTTCTAAACTCGCAGATTAGGTCGCAGCAGTGGGACAGCCCCTTTAGTCTCTGTATTAACAGCTGTATTTTTAATGGCCGGTAGCTTGCTTGGAAGATCACAACGTATATTTCATTACTGCTCTGCTGAGAGAGGATTCCCACTCCTGGAGGACATAGCTCAGTGAGGTTCTTCTTATGCCAGCTTTGGCAAGTTTCCTGGCCCTCCTCGTGGCACAGGACACCAACCCTCTCCTCTATAACTTCTCCCTCTTCCAGGGCAGCCATGAATTGCTGATGTTGGTGTTCATTCTCTGACGGAGTTTAGCATCACCGTTCCTGTGCACTAGTGATTCTTCCTGAGTGTTAAACATGTCAATGCTACTGCATGTAGCTTTGTGGCCAAATCTAGGACATTTTTGAGGGGTACCTGATTTGGCATCAGAGATAAATGCAAAAATATTTTAGCACACTAAAGAAAAAGTGCGATCCAATTTCTCAACACACTTCTACGGTTTTGAACAACTTAGAGTATGAAGTAATAAGATCCTTATATTTGAGCATTTATTTGCAAAGGGTAAAAGTAACATTCCTTATAGCCAAAGGTATTAAAACCATGTTTTTAAAATATATAAAATTACCTCCAGAACAGTTCTGGAATCTACCTCTTCTTGAACAAATAACAAAAAATGTTAAGATTTAAAGAGACATTTTTAAGGAGGAAACAGGCGAAGAAAGAACAATTTCAGCTGCATCAGTCAGTGAGATTTTATTTCCATACCAACGGCTCTATTTAAGTAATAGGTGTCAGCAACAGTACCACAATGCCAGAGTTGACAGGTGTGAATGGTAGCTAGTTGGAAACAGACATTCTTGTTCCAGCTGGGGTTTGAAAACATTTAGAACTGTTGACTTCTTTCAATTCTATTCCACCATTAGTTTGATGGATGATCTTTTACTCTGTAAGAGTGAATGGGTGGCAAAGGAATCTGATGTCAAGCTGTTTTGAGAATAAACAAGGAAATCCCCAAAAGAGCAGCTGATAGGAAGGATCTTATGTTGTGTATCCGCAAGATCCATTTATCTTGCTTGTTATTTCTATCCTGCTCTCTACACAGCCAATAAAGTAGGGGCAAGGGAGGGTGGGTAAGAAGTCCTAGTGTGGTTTTCTGTTCAGTTATAGATGGTTGCACTCCAGTAAGAGCCTTGTACAAATTTGTTAATCTTCAACTCTTCTGTTTAAAAACATACACAAGTTCGCTGGACTATGTTACTAAAAGTTACCTATAGTTTAATTTAACCCTAGATATACTCATCAGGTGATAACGTATCTGTGGAGAGAAACTGAATGATCACATTCACCAGAGGGTCATTTACAATGTTCTTCTCCTCCCAAGTCCAGCCAAACCTGAGTGTTTCCAGCATTTTCAATCTTCATTACTGATGACATTTTCATTAGAAAAGCAAGATAATTTCTTGCTTTTCTAAAATTACCTGCAAGTTGATAGGACCAGGATTTGTGGGGATAGTAAACAACATGAGACAAAACTGAAATTATGTAAGTTCAGGTTTTCTCTGCAGCTGAATTTGAAACTCTTGAAGTGATAGTAATTCTTATCTGGTTAAACAGCTGATTGGCCAGAAAGAATAAAACCCAACACATTTTAATGGATAGGTTGGAAGTTTAAAATGTCTTTTTTGGAACCTTGATACACATTCTTCTTCAATAATATAACACTGGAATCAGAAGCATAATTCCTATCAATCTAAAAACCTTTTTCTGTTTAATAAAAAAAATAAGGGCTGTACTTGAAAACACACCCCACTACCTACTAAGTGAAAAGTAGAAGAGTGAAATATGTTTTTCAACAAGTTTTATAGGTTCCAATTCAAAGGTTTCAAAGGTCTTTTATTGTTACATACACCAATTAAGGTACAGTGATATGCGAATTACCATACAGCCATACAGAAAAAAGCAAGACACACAACTACATAAAAGTTACATAAACACATACCTGGCTCTCAATATCAGTAAAACCAATGAACTGATAGTGGACTTTGGAAGAGGAAGGATGAGGACCCACAATCTTGTTTATATCAACGGGACGTCAAATTCCAGGGCGTGCATATTTCCAAAGATCTTTCCTGGCCCAGCACTGATGCAATTATAAATAAAGCACATCAACACCTCTACTTCCTGAGAAGATTATGGAGATTCAGTATGTCAAAGAGAATTCTCTTGCACTTCTACATGTGTATAGTAGAGAGCATATTGACTGGTTGAATCATGGCCTGGTTCGGCAATTTGGACGTCCAGGAGCGGAAATCACTGCAAAATGTGGTGAACACAGCCCAGTCCATCACCGGCTCTGACCTCCCCACCTTCGAAGGGATTTATTGGAGTCGCTGTCTCAAAAAGGCAGCCAGCACCATCAGAGACCCACACCATCCTGGCCACAACTCATTTCACCCGTCATCGTGATAAAGGTACATGAGCCTGAAAACTGTAACGTCCAAGTTCAGGAATAGCTTCTTCCCTGCAGCCATCAGGCTATTAAACAATACAATCTCAAATAAGCTCAAGTAAGAATTTAATTGTTCTATCTGGGACATATGACAATAAAACATTCTTGACTCTTGATTCCCCACATTCTTCACTGTGATGGAAGGCAAAAAAGTCCAATCTTCTTCACCTTTATTCTCCCGCGGTTGGGGAGTCGAACCATTTGTTGGGGTGATCGAAGCTCCCGCAGCCAGCGATCGAAGCTCCCGCATTGGGGCGATCGAAGCTCCTGCGTCAGGGCGATCGAAACTCCCACGGCTTGGAGTTCCCGATGTCGGTCTCTGATCAGAGACTGTGAGCTCCGTGAGTCTGCAAGCACCCACGGTTTGAGTTCTGAGGTCGATCCCTGGCAAAGGGATCGGGGCTCCGCGATGGTATGTCCGCAAGCTCCCCGCAGCGGAGCTCTCAAAATCGGACTCCAGCAAAAGCCACTAACTCCTGCTTGTGTGGACGGTGATACGATACGGAAAAAAATTGCATCTCCGTCGAGGTAAGAGATTTGAAAAAGTTTCCCACAACCCGCACCCCCACATAAAACAAGCTAAAGAACACTAAAAACAAACATTTAACACATACTATTTAAACACAAAGAAGGGAAGGACAGGCAGACTGTTGGCGAGGCAGCCATTGCTGGATTTTAGATTTGCGAGAACTAGACAATTCTTATACATAATAGTAAATTTAGGGAGAAGACTTCCATTAAACAAAGTTATTCTCATCTCAAATTAGCAACTATAGAATTACTAGCAAATAGTAAACTTAAGAGTGAGTTTAAGTTTAATTCTAAAAGTTGTAAGAAAATGTAAGTAAATACAAACAAAATAAAAGTAAACAATGCAAACAGAATGAGTTAGAGTGTTTGCAATGGAGCACTTAATTTGTAAACTAATGGCTAATTTGAAAATCATGATATGTTGGCAGAATTAAAAACAAAGACTGTTATTGAATTTCCAGGATTTCAGCAAATTACACTGTCAAACACAAAAACACTAGTCATAGTTCACTGCATTTAAAATAAGGAAACCATTATTGGCTTGCTGATATTTACTTGGAATCTGAAAATAAACTAAGTTGCTAATAACATCTGGAATTTGTTTCTTCATGCATACATCTAAAAATGTCAGATCTGTTAAAGTATGGTTAATATAAAACATGTTGTGCAAAAAATCAGTTACAAGAGTGGATTGTTAATCTGACCTCCTTCCATGAACCATTCTGCAAAGTAGTTGTACGTCACAGTTCTAAGACATTTAGGGAAGAATCGTAGAAAGCATGGAATTGTTCAGCACGGAAAAAGACCATTTGGGTTATTAAATGTGCCAGTTGCCAGTGCAGCAATCTTACAAGTCCCTTTCCTGAAGGCCCTTCAAATTATTCTCTCTCTGGTGCTTATTCAATTACATTTTGAAAGCACTAATCAATCCCTCTAAAAAGAATTACCAGAGGGTATGAATAAGCACAAACACTTTGAAATCCAACCAGCAAAAGTTAGTATAAATTTGTAGATGGTAGATCATATCAGATGGTTCCAAAAATATCTTTTTTAAAGAGGTAACTGAAGGAACAGGAAAATGTCCATGGAAGCTACTTTATGAAATCTATCTATCTATCTATAGATAACTAAAACTCTGATCTTGTTATCTTCCAGTTTGCACGGTTTTTCTATTTGTGCAAAAACGGTATGCGATAGAGCTACGATTTTTTGCCAGCTCACTCACCGTTCTCCTGTGCTGCGAGTGTGAGTCCCCATCGTTCCGATCGGTGGCATAATGTAAAAGTTAGCGAGGTTTAAAAATCTTAAAAACCGCTCGTGCGCAGATCGATATCCTCTCTTGCCAGTCAGCGCCGCGCGGATTAGTCTCTTGTCACTCCCCGGGACAATCCGCCCCTTCCTGCGCCATCGTGTCTTTACTGGAGCTGAGGGACGCTCTGGATATCTGGCGGAGGTCTCGAACCGGACACAATTTTCTGAGGGACCGGCACAGCACGGAGATGTCGCCAGACGGAAAGCGGAGACTCTGATCCCGTCAGAGGAGAACGACCCGCTGTGAGTCCCCATCGCACCGCCAGCTCCAGCCCCTTCCCCTCTGGTCCCTCTTGCTGGCTCCTTCTCCCCCATGGCTCACCCCGCCCACACCCCTCTCCCCCACAACCCACCCCCCCCCACTCCCCCACAACCCACACACCCACCCCCCCACAATGCCCCCGGCCCACACCCCCCTCCCCCCCCCTAATTGGGAGGGGCAGTGGGGGGGGGAGAAAGAGAGAGCAAAAAGAAGAAAGAGAGAGAGAAAAGAGAGTGGGAACCTCCCTGCTAGATGTGTTCCCTAGTTGTAGGTTTGGAGGAAGATTGAGCCACTGTGACAAAGCCGAGACCACCAGAGCCACCATGTGTTCAAGACTGAGCTTTCGGAACAAGCCCAAGATTGCCAGCACCTCCGCACATGCACACTGATGATGAAGAATAGCATGCCTATGCGGGCCTAGGCTTCCTTGTCACTATAAATAAACCATATATGCGAATCGACCCTACTGCATGTGTCGGTGTAGTCACTGTTGACCCGGTGTCATCCACAACAAGACAGTGGATACATTTTGGACACAAACAGGATATACACAGTAACCTCTAAATGATTATAAAAAGAGTGAAAAAGAATTGTGGGTTTATATGCATAGATCATGTATAGGTAGAGAGAGTAACAGTGCTTCCAAGCTTTTATATTTTTCTAATACAACAAGATTCTTGGATAGATGGCATCTGGAGAACTGTAAACATTTCAGGCCACCACAACTTAGAAATAATAAGATGTCTTGGAGAGAGATTAAGCACATCGAGTCCAGAGAGCCCGATCAGGTGTTGGAGCCCCACCAAGACAAATTATTCTTAAACTACACGACATATCAGTTCTGGAAGATATCATGAAGAAAGTGACAAGCGCAGGAACCCTGATGTTTGAAGGAGAAAATATAAGAATCTTTATAGACTATCCAGCAGAGGTTGTCAAGAAGCGAGCTCTCTTCACCAAGACAGGTCTTATTCTCAGAGACATCCCAGGCCTGAGATATGGAATAATGTATCCTGTCAAATTAAGGGTCACATACGGAGGAGGATCGGAACGTTTCTTTATCGACCCAGAAGATGCATTTAAATATGCGCAAGAGTTAAAAAAAGGACCTAAAGGGATAAGTAGATAAGAAATAATTGACATTGCTCTGATTAGCAGGGCTATGCCCTACTGAACTTTCACTGAACCTGTTTGTTAAATTGTGTGTTTAACGTACACCGTTTATATGTATTTATAAGGGGTAGACTGATATAATCTGTTTTTTCATATAAAAATATATATAAAAACCTGCAAATAAGATGGCCGACAGGTTCACAGGCGTTTAAGTCTAGACATACTTATCAGAGATAGATTGGAATGTAAGCGGGTAGATTGTTCAAGGTCCCCGTGTTTATGAGGAGAATGTTCAAGATCTTTGAACTACTCAGCATTGAAAACAATTTAAACGTATGGTAACGATATAATACACTAACAAATTATATAACTAAAGCTATTATTATCACATAAAATACTAACAAACGTACTAAACCATTTATTTTAAACTAATACCTAATTCTAATCCGTTTATCTTAATCTAATACCTAATAGTTCCGAGATTTACGAATTCTAGGCAACGGTCAATGTATTGGTTTATATTTAAAATATGTTTAATATCTATCCGATGGCGGGGGGGGGGGGGGGTTCGGAATTTCCAGCAATTACCAGGTCAGAGCGAGAGGGAATATGTGATGGCGGTTTGAGAGTGGAGGAGAGAGAGAGAGAGAGAGAGAGAGAGAGAGAGAGAGAGAGAGAGAGAGAGAGAGAGCGTTCTCGTTCGGACGGTGGGACTGCTGGAGATTCCAATTAACCCCTTCAAGCCTGACGGTTTTTAACCGGTTATGTATTTAACATACGAATATCAATAAGCAAGACTTTTTAATTTAAATAGGGTATTTAAATAGTAAATACCCACTTAGAGGTAAGCTATAAGAAATGTAACCCCCTATGAGGAAATTATTTACAGTCTTTGTTCTGTTTTTTCTGTTTACATAATATCCTGTTTAGTCCGTTTTTGTTGTTGTAATATTACTTTGTAAGGGGCGGAGCTAATTGCAATTAATATCCACGGAAGCTCACTCGAAATTTCCCACCAGGGGGTGGGCTGCACGTACAGTATCTTCAAATATTGTTTTTTTGTATTATTGACGTTATCTAGCACTTTTGGGGCTTTTTCTTCATATGGCACTTTTTCTTGTGATATACCAGCAGGGTTTTGAAATTGGGATCACCCACCCAACATCCAGAAGGTTGATTTATTGTGTTGCCCCATCTGAAACAAGGGAATCCATGTGAGCTATAATGCAAGACGACGGCCGATAGGGGGCGCTGCTCTGGGCAGCGGCCATGTCAGCAGCGTGTTAGTTTTTTCAACGTTTTTTTATTTTTTAGTATGTTTTAAAGTGTGTATTTAATGTTTCTTTGTGTGTCTTGTGTGGGGGTGGTGTGGGGGGGTAAGGGGGAAACCGCTTCGGTCGCCTCCTCCATGGAGAGGCGACTTTTTCCAGGTCGCCTCCCCCGTGGCCTAACATCAAGGATCGGCGCGGCCTTTCCCGGAGACTCGCCCGGGGCTTCAGTGGCGGGCGCAGCGTGGACTCTCGGCGTGGAGCGGGTGAGCCCTCGCTGGGGCTCGCTGGAGGGGAGCGCTCCGTTTCGCTGGCCCGGGGCAGCCGGCAGCCTGAAGTCGCAGCCTGAAGTCACGGTCTGCAGAGCTCCAGCTGGTGCGGCGTCTACAGCCCGGGATCCCTCGTGGGGGACCCGGGGGAAGAAGAAGAAGCCATCACTGCCGGCCCGCGGCCAACTTCTACCGCGGGGCCGGCATGGACTTACCAACACCCCTGCAGGGGAGCTTCGACTGCCGGCCCTGCAGTCTACGGTGCTTCTGGCTGCGGCGGAGACTTTAAATCTCGACAGCCGGCCTGCGGCCTACAACAACTTAAAGCCGCGGTCTCCGGTGAGGAAGAGCCGATCCTGGACTGACTCTGGACTCTGGTCCTGTTCACGGAGGGGAAATGGAGGAGGACTGGCCAAATTCTTGTGCCTTCCACCACAGTGTTGAATGTTGTGGTGGATGTTTGTGTTACATTTTTTATTGTGGTTGTGTGTTCTTATTATTGTATCGCTGCTGACAACCCAAAATTCCACCAGCTTGGCTGTGTGGTCATTAAAATACTATACTATACTATAACTATACTATACTGAAGAAAACTGGAGGAATTACATTTTGTAGCTGGAATATTAGGGGTGTTAATGAGCCAATTAAAAGGGGTAAGGTTCTTGCCCAATTAAAATTGATTAATGCTGATATAATATTTTTACAGGAGACGCACCTCAAAGATCGAGCTCATATCAGGCTGAAGGCTAACTGGATTGGTCAAATATATCACTCCTCTTTTCTCTCCAAAACCAGAGGTACTGCAATTATAATCCGTAAGGGTATACCATTTAAACATAAAACCACCATAGCAGATAAAGATGGTAGGTACGTCATAGTATCTGGGGAGATATATTCTACCCCACTAACTATGGTGAATATCTACACTCCAAACTTTGATAATCCACAATTTTTTAACAAAATGTTTAATATAATTTCAGATTCCACCCAGCAAAACCTGATAATCGGGGGAGATTTCAACTGTTTTGGATCAATACTTGGATAAACCCTCACAACAAAAGAGATAACACAAAATCAAAATCCAGCGAACTTCTAAATACGTATACAAAAAATACAAATATAACAGACGTATGGAGGATTGCAAATCCATCCGAAAGAGAATACTCCTTTTATTCATCCGTACATAAAACTTATACACGTATTGACTACTTTCTGGTGGACACAAAATTAATACCTTTTACAACTAATCGAAAATACCATAATAGTATTATTTCCAATCATTCCCTGCTAACCTTCTCCCTAAAACTAGAATGAATGTACAATAAAAAATCGTTCTGAAGGTTTAATCCCCAAATACTAACCAACCCAGATTGCTGTATATATTTAAAACAACAGATGAAATTCTTTTTGAGACCAATGATACTCCAGGTATTTCGCCCTCGTTATTATAGGAATCTTTTAAGGCTTTTATTAGAGGTTCTATGATTTCATATCAAGCATATCAAAACAAAAAGAATAGGATGGAACAATTGCAACTAGAAGATCAGACAGCTGGACTCAGAAAATGCGACAGATCCTTCTATGGATAAACATAATAAGATAGCAGTATTAAAATTCAAGCTAAATCAAATTCTCTCCGCAAGAGCTATCAGACTATTTCAAATTACTAAACAGGAAAATTTTGAATTCGGCGAAAAACCACATAAACTTCTAGCACGTCAGTTGAGAAAAGTGGAAAAGGATCATACTATTCAAAAAATCAGATCAGATAAAGGTAAACTGTTTACACTTCCAAAAGATATTAACGAAAGATTTGCCCAATTCTATCAAAATTTATATACATCCAAAACATCAACAGAAATGAGAAAAATTACAAACTTTCTTGACAACTGTAATCTTCCGACACTTAATGCGGCGGAACGAGATGAATTAGGAGCACAGATTACAATTAAAGAAATCGAAGAGACTATCAATTCATTGAAGAATGACAAAACACCAGGCCCAGACGGGTTTAGTAATGAATTTTATAAAAGATTTTATGAGCTAATCTCCCCGCGTTTACATAACCTTTATATACACGCATTTAAAGAATAGACGCTACCACAAACCTTATCCGAATCAACTATCACACTTATACCCAAAAAAGATAAAGATCTGGAAGATCCGGGATCATACGGAGCAATTGCCCTGTTAAATACAGATCAGAAAATATTAGCTAAAACCCTGGCAAGATTAAGTAAATACGTTAATAAATGAATACACTCTGATCAAACTGGGTTTATACCCAAGAGACACTCGTTTAACAATTTGAGATGCCTATTTAATATAATGTACTCGCATAGAACGATAAAAGACATCAATTAATTAATTAGACGCAGAAAAAGAATTTGACCAAGTAGAATGGAAATATATTTTTACAGTATTGCAAACATTCCAGTTGGGGGAAAATTTTATTTCATGGATAAAATTACTATATGACAAGCCGACTGCCAGAATACTGACTAATCATGTACTCTCACCTAAATTTCAGCTATCCAGGGGCAATAGACAGGGATGTGCATTATCACCCCTGTTATTTGCCCTTGCGATTGAACCTTTGGCGGAAAGTATAATACATCCGAATATTCACGGCTCCAACACTAAATACTCCAATAATAAAATATCATTATATGCAGATGATGTATTACTCTATATCACCAATTCCCAAGTTTGCATTCCAAGTATATTACATCTTATAGAAGAATTTGGTTCCTTTTCAGGATATAGAATAAATTGGAACAAAAGTGAAATTATGTCAATAAAACCTCAAGAGCCGACACACCTCCTAAAATTCCCTTTCAGAATTGCTATGGAAAAATTTAAATATCTTGGAGTTCACGTAACCAGAAAATACACTTCTCTATTTCAAGCAAACTTTCCTCCTTTAATTACCAAACTAAATGCCCTTATTCAATTTTGGAAAATGCTTCCGATGTCTCTCATAGGCAGAATAAATGCCATAAAGATGATCTTCCTCCCACAAATCCTGTACTTATTTTAATCAATACCGATTTACCTTCCTAAAATTTAAAAATACTCGACTCTCTGATCACAAACTTTATTTGGGATTATTAAACACATAGAATCCATAAACGACATTTATGTAAACCCAAAGAAATTGGGGGACTGGCTCTCCCCAATTTTTTATACTATTATTGGGCAACGAATATTAAAAACGTAATCTATTGGTTGGACAACATATGTCAACAGGTAAAATGGTTAATAATGGAGAGAGAGGATTGCTCGCCTTTTAATATAGGCGCGATTCTTCTCTCTCCAATAAATTTGAAGAAAACACTATATGAGAAAAATCCGATTATCCACAGTACCCTACGTATCTGGAGACAAGTGAAGTCAATCCTTAAACTGAGAAATTTATCTCTTCTCTCACCAATTGCCAACAACCCTTCGTTCAAGACATCTATTTTAGACAAAACGTTCACACATTGGGAACAATTAGGAATTTAAAAACTCTGAGATCTTTATGAGATGAAAACTCTTCTCTCATTTCAAGAATTACAGTCGAAATATCATCTGAAAGGTAGCCAATATTTTAGATACTTTCAAATACGAGACTATCTGAAATCATATACACGAGACTATCAATCTTTGTTGCCAGACACACTAGACGAATGTATGAATAGAAACTCGGATTCAAACGTTAACATCATATCTGTATAACACCCTTTTAAATATAGAAACCCCATCGTCAGAAGTAATTAGAAGAGCTTGGGAAGATGAGCTTGGCCTAAAAATTTTAAAAGACAGATGGGAGGAAAACCTTCTATATATACACACAACTGTTCGATCAACGTTAGGCATTCGTTAATTCAATTTAAAATACTGCACACTCTATTATTCAAAGTCTAAACTGAATAAGATTTTTCCAAATGTATCTCCTATTTGCGATAAATGTCTTCTTCAGGAAGCAACTATAACCCAGTCCTTTGTATCTTATATAAAGTTACATAATTTCTGGAGAGGAATTACAGTTTTTTTTTCAAAAACACTAAAAATAAAATTGGATCCCGACACGGAACTGATCACTCTAGGTACGTCAGAAGCCTGCTCTGAGCTATCACTATTTCAAAGACGTTTCCTTAATTATGGCCTGATAACGGCGAAAAAAAGAATACTTAAATTTTGGAAACACACATCAGTCCCTACTCTTAAGATGTGGATTATAAACATGTCCGAAACGCTACATCTTGAAAATATTAGACTTGTCTTGGCAGAAAAACCAGAACATTTTTCGAAGACATGGACACCCTTCATTGATTTATTACAAGGATAGCATGGCACAACACAACTTTGGATTTAAATCTAATTACAGGTTGGTGAAGTGGGTAGGGAGGGATGTGAGGCAGGTATATCACCACTTTTTTCTCTCTTTTCTTTTTGTCCTTTTGTTTTTTTTCTATTCCTCTCTTCTTTCTTTCATTTATTCACTCTTTGGCTACACTACTTTGGTAGTCTAGGGGTTCTATCTTTGCACATCTCACTTTTTCTCTTTCTTGCTTTTTCTCCTTTCTTTTCTTCCAACTCAAGCTAAAAAGTTAAAATTGAAGCTGTACAATAACTGTATAATTTTATATGCCGTTGGTTCTATTTTTGTACATTTGCTTCTAATAATTTTTTTTTTTTTAAAGAGTGCAGAATTATTTGCCAGTGATATTTAGACCCCATGTAAAACCATTAAAAGGAATGATGACGCAAAGTGGCCATTTGTCCCTGGAATACAGATGATAAAGGAGTGATTTCATGGCAGTTTTTGACAAATTAATGCGAGGCAATAGGGAAAATAAAGAGATCTATTTCCACTGCTTGTGGTTTCTAGAGCTAGGAGATATAGTATAAAATTATAACTAGGCCCTTAATGTTTATTTTATTTGGAAACATTTCCATATGCAAAAGGTGGTTGATACTTGGAACTATCTTCTGGAAGTGCCCACAAATACCTGATTAATTATTAATTTTAAATATGAGATTGAAGTATATTGAGTTTAGTCACAGATCATTTGTGATCTTATCGCATGGCAGAACAGGCTTAAGCAGTTCCCATAGGCTGTTCCCATGCCTACATAAAAGTCACATGAGAAACCAAGGCAGCCCAACAAAACAAGCAATATTTATCTTTTAAAAAATCCTCTGCTTTCAAAAGATGCCAAGGTTGAATTTAGAAGTAGTTTTAATACACGTAGCACGCCAATGTGTATTAATACCTGCACATAGTGGAATGTCTTTATTAATTAGTCAATATACCAGTTACTCAGTGAGCCTAATCTAAAATGGCATTGATTCAAAATACTTAAGCTTTCAGTCCAAAAACAAATTTTGTGTACATATCAAACGTCAACATTAGAAAAACGCAAATGGAAACGGAAGAATAAGATTAGAGTAAAAGCATTCCACGCAGGAATGGAGACAATTCTCTCGAAGTGAAAAATCAAATAAAAATTGGTCACTGAAGAATTTCATTTCAATCTTTTTGAATCTTGGCACTACCTGACCACCATATCATTTTTATAATAAGTTCCAGATGATCATCTGACAATGTAACATCATCCTGCAAAAACCCGTTCTACTGAGCGGCAAAGGGGCCCAACAATTAATGCCACTGCCGTTGCACATCAGGTTTCAAGGATAGTGCCTCTTGAAGCTTTGCTGGTGATGCTCTCCTATGCACCTCTCTCCATAACCCATTGCTTGCTGTATGTACTGAATGCTGTGGAAGCTAATGGTGTTCCTCTACCAATGCACTCAGGCATTCAATATTCTCCCATGCTGGGATTGTCACTTCGAAAGGATCCAAAGTCGTGAGAAAACTCCATCAATACTACAACTGTCTTCTAAATGTTCGCCAGATGGAAGCAAGACATCAGTTATAACAAAACTGATTGCATTGGATGGGCAATTGGAACTTTAAATGACCACACGAGCCTCTGGTTAAATCCCATCATCATTTCACAGGAGACATTCATGAGTTCCAAATTAAACATGGTAAATGATTAGTGCAATTCAAATAAGAATTATCAACTCAGATTGACATAAGTGTCTATTTTAACCATCTGCTTGCTATATTACCAAACGCCCCACTCCTTAAAATATTCCCTTTTTTAAACTTGCACATAGACACACTCAGGCTGGGCTATGGTGACAATCATCTACAGATTTGTACTCAGTCATTATGGAGAGTGATGAGATAGAGGGTGAATATTTTTCCCAAGTCTCCATGAGTATTACAAACTGTAAGTAAATGCACACATTTTTACAAGATTAAATTCATGTACAGTACCTAAAACTGGGTACAGTAAATTGGACACCATACATCTCTCGGATTATATCAGCGACAGAGCTGGAGCTTTAGTTGTAGTTGAAAAGTGATCAATCCTAACCTAAAATGTGGGTAAAATAGGATAAACCTGTGTATATCCTTATTCAACTGTGCTGTTCCAAACCCCATGCCAGCTCACAGTGGTGGAAATTTGCTGCTGAGTTATTCACTGCAGCAAGCCAAGAATGCTATTTTGGAAAAAAACACATCAATTGAAAATAAATGTGAAAAAATAGCTTACAACTTCTCAAACAATTGTGGTTTCACATCATAATTTGCTAACAGTTAAATGTGCCCGCTTCTCTGTTTTCATTTATACAGAAATATTTTTGGCTGTGATATTTGGTATCTTTAAATTGATATTATGGAAAATAATATGTTATATGGAAGAAAAGTACAACTTCCCACAACACCAACATCATCAAGCAGCACCTGTCCTGTCTGTGGCACAGATCCGGCACAGGACTCTTCACGCACTTTCATACCCACAAAACATGAATGGAAGCAAGTCACCGTCAACTCCAAGGCAGTGCCTAGGGGAGGAGAGTGAGGTTTGGTTGGCTAAGAGAGGTTCCAATTTCCTGTGCGACCACTTTTCAATCAGATTGGGATGGGGAGCTGGAGACGTGGTTATTTCTGCTGGCTGATGACGTGGTACATGAGGCAAAATTAACATGCAAGCCATTACCAATTACCAATTTAGCTTCTGATCACAAACCCCCAGGGAAGGTCAGAAATCATATTACAGTTAAACGTTCAGATGTAGAGAGACCACTTGGGTAAGTTACCAGACAGTCAGCACCCAATGAACGTATAATTATTAATTCATGTATATTTAGGCTGTGTGCTATTCAGAGGAGAAGAAAGGAAGAACAAAAACATGCTGCTAGAGATAGTGATTAAATAAAATTATTTTAAATCAGTGCTCAAGGTGCAGTCACTGGTCTGTACCGAGTCAGCTATTTGCAGATTGGGGGTTGATTCGAGGAATGTGACAGGAAGCTGTGTTGGGATGTATATGCTACTGGACTTTCTGGATCAAGGAGGAAACATTTAAAGACAAAGTGCTGGAGTAACTCAACGGGTCAGGCAGCATCTCTGGAGAACATGGATAGGTGACGTTTTGAGTCGGGACCCTTCTTCAGGTAACATTTGAACTGAGCTTCTCGTTCTAATCATTGCTTAGCAAATCCTTATGAGATATCCCTGTTTGGACATCCACGAAACAGATGATCTACCTAACACAGCTTTTAACACCTTCTGCAGTTGAATGTGTATCAACACTGCTCGTATCAATCAATAAACTTTGTTGGTTCTGGCAGATGACAAATCTCTCTCGAAAACTACCAGTCAAGAGTGAGCAAAGCAAAAGAAGAAGGTAAAGATTATGCAGTGAAGGTATTGGGGATGAATTTCACTGGAGCTACAAGATTTTCCGCAATGATGAGGGGAAATTCAAAAGAAATTGCTGACAGGTTCACTTATGCCAGTCCCAGTCTTCATCTTTTGTCAATGAATCTCAAGAACCCTCTCTGAAATGTTACTCTTCTGACCTAAAATAGTTTTCAATGAACATAATGAAGTATAAATAGGATTGCTACTTAATTAAGTGCATTTTCAAACAGGTTTCCTATCTTTAGCAGCACCACACATAATTTATGAACAGCGGCAGTAGAATTTTAATTAATAAAATCAGATATTACTTTCCTGCATCATCCTCAGAGAGGAAGGACAAATACATGCAGATGCTGTTTAAAATACAACTGCATGTGAGCAATGGTGCTTGCAGAAACAGACAGTGGCAGACGCGTGCAAAAATGGACTCTGGCCTCAGGGGAGTTTGGTGATTTACTATCAGTGAAGGGTAATAATCACTAAAGGCACTGCAATTATCCCCAAATCATTTAGGATTTAAAAAATCATTGGTGAGAAGATAGAGGTCAAAAGGTCTCATGTCAGGGGAAATAAAAAGCTCTGGTCATCAAACCCAAGGTATAAAATACTTTTTTTCAGGTTGACAGGGTTGGTGGGAATATCCAAGGGGATGAGCTGTGACAGGCAGTGTGACCATCCCATAATCAACGCAGTAAATGGGAAAATAAACAGCAGCCTTTTGATTAATAGGAAAGCAGAAATGGCCACTGCAGGAGTTAAGAACTAATGCTCTGTGACAAGTAATTGATGTCAGAAATATGTCAGCCATTCTTGGTAACTTTAATCACATAGAAATACACACAAACTAAGTCCCGAAAGAACATTTAAGTTTCTGAATAAAATAATAAAAATATAAATTGTACTTTAGTCACTAATACACTGTAGCTTTCTCCAAGGGAGTCAATACTCAAAACAAATGTGTATGCTCCTTGTGTACATTAACAGTGACACAAAGCCATGGCATTTTAAGAAGTCTGAAAATTCCATGATCAAGTTTGATGCAACCATGTCTCAAAGACAGCAATCTCATGCATTCTGGAGAGAACACCTAGAACTCCTGGTCACTGATTAAATAATGTTCTTATTCCTTGTGTACATGTCTCCTGAGGAACTTTCAACCATTTCAAGTTCTAACACAAACATTCTTGCCAATTAAATGGTAATTCCTACTTGCGATTGTTACTGTGCTGTAGAGATGTGTGAATTATCCCACAATAAAGTGATGGCTGGTGCTTAAATAAACCATAAGTAATCCGCAAATCATACATAACAATGGTTGATAATTTTCAAGCTTTCAACCAACTTCTGTCATCACATTTCATCAATGAGTTGTTTATTTACTTCACAGGTAAAACAAATACATGATTGATAAATAAGCCAACGACAAACAAGGATGAAAATGCACAAACATATCAAGAATTAAAATCAGGCAAATTCTTTCCCTTGACCTTTTCATGAAAAAATATTTCCTCATGCCTCTATATTTAAGAAGTGATCAGGCAGACAACCTACTATGTACCCTCAGGCACTACATTTGCTTACATGGGTAGTTGGAGAGGCACATATGACTCTCAAAATACTGACAATTGTACCAAAATATTTGGGAATACCTTATGACAAGTGTCACCAATGATCGCAATTATAAGTTAACTTGAAGTGCTAAATGCAAATATATTAAACAAATCCAAGAATCTCATTTACCACCAGAACTTTTATTTAAACATATTTTATTACAAAGTATCATATTATATTTTCACCTCAGAAACATGTCATTTATTGCCCAACTGGGTTTACTGTTCAACATCCTTCTATTATTTTTCTGTACGTAATTGAGGTTTGGAGGTTTGAGAATCAGGGGGCTATCTTTGTCTAAGGAGAACTGTGGGCCATTTTTCACGTATAAGACCTGCGGATATTTAGTGCAGTATATCGATGGGCCATATTTAGTTAAATATATCAGTAGGCCTTATTTAACATAGCAACAGTTTACCATATTTAGTGTAGTATTTATCTGCCATATTTAATGATGTATATTAGTTAACTGTATTTAGTGTAGCACATCATTGTGCCATCCTTACAGTATTATACATTATTACAGTAATGCATATTTAATATGCCATATTTGATAGATATATCCTAGTAGATTATTATGTCATATCTAACATATTTTCTTGTTACAAACACACTATAATTGCTTGAAGCAAATGGACTTTACTTTGGCAGCACTAAATTTACATGAAACATATCCATGTTTTGAGATGCATTTGTTTGCTTAGAGTAAACTACACTGGCTTTGAACAATTGTGCTGTGATAAGTTGCTATTTTACTTTAAGATACTTTGTTAAATTATCCAGGATGGTCTTGTTGGCGCACACGCATACAACACTAAAGATGGTTCTCAAAACAAAAATGCGCAAAAGATGATGCTCTGGACACAAAGGGCAATGTTAAATGAGGAATTCCAATATCAATTTATGATGTTTCAATGTAATACTACCATGTGCCATCTTTAGTATAGTATGAAGGTGTGCCATCTTAGCATGGTATATAATTGTACCATCTTTAGTGTTGTCATTGGTGGGTTATCTTTATAGTAGCATACATATAGTAGCACCATACTTAGCATATATTAGTGTGCGATCTTTATTGTTCAAATGGTATTCATTCCTTCATGTAGTATATAATTGCACTGCATTTACTGTGCTATATCAAGCTTGCCACTTTTAGCATAGTATTTCAGTGTGCCATTTGTAGCATGGTATCAATGTAGTGTAGTACATTAGTGTATCCAAGTACTGTTTGTCATGCACTACACAGCAACACTCATCAATACCTTAAATTGGTATCAGAACTTTAACACTATCCTTTATGTATCCAGAGCATCAACTTTAAAGAGCTGTCCCACTTGGGCGACCTAATTGGCGAGTTTAGGAGAGTTAAAAAAAATGTCATGTTGAAGACCTCCTTCGACGATGTTGAAGACTAGCTTCGACTAGCTACGACTAACTTCGGGAAAATTGGACACCGAATAGTGGAGAGTGAAGACGACCTCCTTCGATCTTCTTCGACCTCCCTTCGACTATGATGATGATTATCTACGACTACCTTCGATTACCTTCGAATACCCTCGATTACCAACGAATAACATGACGACCTACTACGACCAAACCTACGAGTAAAAAAAGTATCGATTTTTTCCATGGCTACCTTTTTTTACATGTTGAAAAATACGCGGCGACCTAGCTGAGGCCTCGAGTACACGGGGACTACTCTTGAGCATGAAGGAGAGTTACAAATACCTCCTACGACCTCGTGTCGACCATGCTGCGAGTACGAGTCGAGGGCAAACTTGCCAGAACTCGGGGATTAGGTCACCCAAGTGGGACAGGCCCTTGAGCATTGTATGTGTGTGCTTCACCAAGAACATCCTCGACAATTTTAACAAAGTATCTTAAAATAAAATAACGACTTATTCAGCACAATTGTTCAAGGTAGTGTCGTGCACACTAAACAAACAAAAACATCACAAAAAATGTTTAATGTAAATTTAGTGTTGCCAAATTAAACCACCTTAAATTCAAACAATTAATGTGTATTTGTAAAAAAGGGAATACTATATTACTTTCCAAACAGAGGTGAGATCCAGCACTCACAGGCTAATATTATGTGGACTGGTTGCAAGGTTTTTTTCTAACAAGAGTAATTTTTTGCCTGTTTACTATTGAAATAAAACAACACAATTTTGGCTAATTTCAACAAAGTAATTTTCAGTACTCCTGTGATAAAGCTAAGCTCTGGACACAATAAAGGCCGTGCAGAAGAGCACGACCAAATAAAAATTAATTTACCGTTGTGCGAGAGCAACTGGGTCAATTGTTATGATTTGGATTTTCACTGCACCAGTGAATGTGCACCAAAATTAAACAGATGCCCCACAATCACAATCTCAGCCTGTGAATTTATAACATTTGCCAGACCAGAAAAATACTAATCGACATTCAGCAAAGAATCACATGCATAAATGTTGCTATTTTTGGAAGGTTGTAGTTTTGAACTGATCATTCTGACCAAAAAAAAATAAATCCTTGGTTTTATCAATGAGAAATGTTGCTTCAACAATTAGTAAAGAAAATGCATAAAATAAATCATTTATATAGTATTTTAGTTGAAATCAAAAGTAAATGCTGACATTTCTATTTCACTCTATTT